>OX104044.1:27443522-27736942 GCA_944470415.2 Schistosoma rodhaini
GCTCATTGAAAGTTATGTCAGACAAAAAGAATTTATCATATTTACACCGACAAATAGTATTTACTACTTTTAATCAGGAGTCACAGTTCATTATTTGTTTTACAAACTAAAGTTTAGATGTTATGAATACTTTGAATGTTCGCATTCTAATGTACATTTACAAGATTACGAGAAACCTTTTTAATCATAGTATTTAATTGCTTTGTAATAAATGAGAAACATGTTAATAGTCTCAAAACACCTAGGATATTGGTGATAATTTAATGACTACTAAGTCACAAAAACTAAAATAACTTAACAATGATAATTATTAAATTTATTAAGTATTGTTTGTTTGAATCTTCCCATCGATGTGTTAGGACTGCAACTGGTCAGTCTCTAATTGGCATATGTGCATACTGTGCGTATTGCCCCATTATAGCCTTAATTCACAAGCATGGTAAGCAGAGAAGGATAGTGGCTAGCAGTAGAATCCAGGACGCGCGTTTCGTCCTATTTTGGACTCGTCATCTGGATGTACCTGCATCTCAGAGTTGATGTTCACTCTGGGACTCGAACCCAGTACCCTCGCTTCAAACGCCATCGCGTTATTCACTAGGCCACTGAGTCATGATGCTTATTACTTATAAACCAATTTTTATGATTAAATTTACCTTTATGGATAGTAAACATTGAAGTCAATGAACTATCAACTATAGGTGAGACGAGTAATTATTTCAAAGCTTACCTAACATCAATAGCTTAATCTTGTTCCACGTTTGTTTTGTAATTCTTTTGTGAATAAATTTTGTATTTCCTAGATACTTTTAATATTACTTGTCTCGACAACCTGTAACAATTAATTTGTTACACCAAGTTCAGTTCGTTGGTTGATCGACAATTTCAAAGTATGAGTAATCACCTTTTTTATGATGGTAACCAAAGTATAAACAATAGTTTCTTTCATATCCAGACGGTTTCATTTTGAGACTATAAAATATCATGTGTTCTCGGTTTTCAGCAAATACAATCCAACTTGCAATATTGAACAAGGCAAACAATTATCATCATATGATCATACGCATTTTCGTGATAAATTGTTATTTAATGATAAAGAACCTAAAATTTCGAAGTCCCATCAAAGTAACCGACATCATGTTCATCATAACTATCACAGTTATCATCATTTTAGACATAAACACAGAGAAAAATCGAATCCTGCTCCAACACATTCGAATTCAGAAGAATATAATGGAAAATTATGTATCTTACCTGATGCAGTATCTAATTCGTGTTTCCCCTCATCGCCATGCATAGAATTGGAAAGGGTTAAACAACCCAATAGTTTGGAAAATTGTTATTCGGAAAGCGACTTTACTGACCCGCCATCGAATTCAGTTGAAATGGTTCTTAGAATAATATCTGAGCAGCTATGGAATGATCTAACGCAATGGACGGAGATGTTATTATGTAAGTACGATGCAACTGTGTTTGTTGTTTTAAGCATATTTTCTTTGTTTGTTTCCAACCAATATAGATTTTGGAGTTTTAACTGTTTTACACTTCAGTAAATGAAGTAATCATGCACAGTCTAAAGGTGAAACAGATAACAGAATGAACTATTTCATGACGATGAATTACATGACTGACTACAGTCTTTATATGTGGTTTCAAAACACATGAGATAAGTATAAATAAAAAATTGTTTATTGCAAACCATAAGAAATTAGATTGAACTGATGACTAAGTACCTGTAAATAAAATTGTTACCATTGTATTCAAACACAATGAACTTATAAACTGGTTATATATCAAATAACGGAGTGAATTATTTTATTCAATGTTTATGCCAGGCCTCGTAAGGAATGTGGTTTTTTAAAGTTGGTACAAAAATTATAAATAAAATCAGATGACTTCAATGAGTTTCGGGATATTGAATGTTCTTCCACTTCCAGTCATAAGAGTATAACTAAAAAACAGACATATGAGATATTTATTTACTACACATTACATAAGTAATACTCTGTAATCACAATTATCACAGATAATAATATCCATAATTTTGTCTGAAGTAGTTATAAGTCATGATATGTTTCTTAATTACCCCAACTCTCAAAACGCGGAAATCTCCAATCATCTCACAATATTTTCTGTAATTGAATATGTGATGCAAAAGTGTTGCATAATTTTTGTTCTCATAAAAGTCAATATAATACTACGGAAACAGCATTACAAAAGTTCAATACTCACTTCCTTCGACATACTGACAAAATCAACGAATTTAAGATAGCTCTCAACAACAGCTTCCAAGCCTTACAAGATCTACTGGAAGAAGAGGAAACTACTATGGAGGACAATTGGAAAGGGGTCAAAGATGCACTAAGTTCAACGTGTCAGGAGGTTCTGGGCCTGAAGAAGCAGCGTCATAAGGAATGGATCACTATCAAAACCCCGAACAAGATTCAAGAAGTGAAGACAAGGAGATAGCAATTAACAACAGCCGAGCGAGAACAGAGAAATTCGAGGCACAAGCTGAATACACAGGAGGAAACAAACAAGTGAAGAGGAGCATTAGAGCTGACAACAAGCAGAAATACGTGGAAGACCTAGCAACGACACAGGAAAAAGTTGCAAGAGGAGGAAATATCAGACAACTGTGTGACACAACGAAGAAACTGGAAGGGAAATATAGTAAACCAGAGACACCGGTCAAGTACAATGAAGGTAAGCCAGTCACTGAGATTCAAGAACAGAAAAAAAGATGGGTAGAACACTTTGGGGAACTCTTGAATATGCCAGCCCCACTTAACCCACCGGACATCAAAGCAGCACACACAGACCTACCTATAAATGTCACTCCACCAACGATTGAATAAATCAGGATGGCCGATCATCAGACAAATAAAGAGTTGGAAAGCAGCAGCACTTGACAATATACCAGCCGAAGCACTGAAGTCAGACATACAAGTAACTGCAAACAAGTTCCATGTTCTATTTAGGAAGATTTGGAAGGAAGAACAAGTGCCACTGACAGACTGGAAAGAAGAGTACACCTCATCGAGATATCGAAGGAAGGTGATCTGTGCAAATGTAAGAACTACAGAGGTATCACACTACTACCGGTACCAGGGAACGTTTTCGACAGAGTGTTGTTGAATCGGATGAAAGATCCAGTAGACGTCCAGCTTCGAGATCAACAGGCCAGATTTCATAAGTTTTGGTCGTGCACAGACCAAATCGTGACACTACGGATGACTGTTGAACAACCGATTGAATGGAGCTCACAACTATATATCAACTTTCTTGACTATAAGAAAGAATTCGACAACGTGGACAAGAGAAAAATCAAAGAATACAGTGCTCCGAGAATCGGAAGCAGACAGCAATAAAATGATTAACAAATGGTAGCAACTGGAAAGGATTGTCCGGTACAGGTTTCGATGGGGAATACTGGTGGGCGGCCGATTCTCCTCCGCGACGGTAACAGGAGTAAGTAAGTAAGTACTAATTTACAATCCAATTTTGTGGAAAATAACGAACCCTAAATACAAAACTGTCATTATGTTTTTTTTATTTATTCATATTTTACTTCAACTAACGAAGTAGTTTTCTTATGATATATCCTGAAATGTTTATTATTTCGTTTTCAGCTGAGAATATGTTTTCGAACTTAAACAAATACGAAACTAATGGAAGTAGTCATAAAGCTTCTCCTCATAGTCCACTTCAATCTTATCGACTACGAGATAGCACGTTATCACGATACAATTCATCAGTTGGAGATGCACAAAATTCATCCACTTTGACATCATTCCGACTACCCAAACAAACAAAGCATTCCAATTTAGATACATCAAACTGCCTTAGCAGTCAACATACTGTACAAACTCATGAGTCAAATGTTGAACTCGCCGATCTTTTGCAAATTTCAACCAAAACACTACAAACCCGTGAAAAGTCGTTAGTTCAGTAAGTCTTACTGTGTAAAATCGTATTTTTATTGTTAAAAGAAACTGATAGTATATTATTATAAACTCAGAAAACGAAATTTCATCTATTCTCCTAATCATCATATGAGAGGAATATCAACCTCATAGGACATGCTTAACACGTTTGAGTTTATATATTACGTGACTAGCAGAATCAGCCTGCTTTCAAACAAATCAGTGTATCCACACAATCTACCATGTTGCTTAGACATAAAGAGCTAGTTAGTTCTTATCCATGTTGATTGCCTTTAAAGCCTTTTTGCCCAAGATATTTTTAAACAAACTTCTGCTATTTTCAGTATGGGGTTGTGGAGATTGTTGAATTTCACTGAAATCATGAACCGATCAATGTTAGACCACAATTGAAAACCTGAAAACACTGGAAAGCCGTTTCGTTCTAGTGAGTTTTCAGGAGAAGCCGTTACCACTGGAGTTCAACCGTGTCGAATATGAAGCAGCTACTCACAAGACACAGTGGGAGATAGCTGCGCAATATCGTGGACTGGTTGGCGTTAGACGTTAACACTGGAATGCAGGCTGTGGTTTAGAGGTTAGGCGTTTACATGAGACTGGAGGTCCTGGGTTCGAGTCCCACGTGCGAAGTCATGAGTGTGCACTCTTGATGAGTCCCATACAAAGACAGGACGGCCGTACAGTTCTCCCAGGTTTTCGATGGTGGTTTAACATTGACCGGTTCATGATTTTAACGAGGTTTCTTCTACGTTAGAAGGTACGAATTCGTTAAGACCACAAATCATTTTCATCTGCGTTTTATTAGTTTGGGGAATTCAGTTGATAAACCCTTTAACAAAAAGCTAACGGATTCGCACTACATAAATCTATGCTTGTTTTTTCTTTCACTTACAAGGCCTCTGTAATTCTTTCTTACTGTGTAGCTTAACAGGCCAATTCGTATTAGAGAGTTCCTATGAAGAATTTAATTCAATTATATTGAAAATGTTTGAACCTAGTAACTGGCAAAGCTAGAAATTACATTTTTAAATTTTATGGAATTTAAAATGTTTTTATCAGTAGACTACATGACCTTTGTGTTCATTATTGCAATCTGGTCTGTATATTTTATGTACCACAGCTGATGGCGTTTTGATTTTTTTAGTGAGCTATCAACTGTGTTTCATTTTCTACACAGAATTGGTTTGTTACATATATCGTCGTAACCGAATAGTAAATTAGACTCTGGATGATTTCTGGTATATTTTTTGCACATTAATACGGTTTAACTCCTTTTATTTGCCACCTAGTACATATTTCCTCTTGCTAAGTAAATAATATCCTTAATCATTTTCCCTTGTTTTTTACATTCTATATTTCACTATGTTATATTTAAAGTGATGGTTACATTTTCTTTTTTTATTAGACTTATATACGTTGTTTTATGATTCTGTTCCTTGTGCTTCTTGTTCTCTATTTAAAATTTATCTCTGGCTCTGAAACAGGATTCCCCTTTATACTGTTAGTCATTTTCTTTAGTCTGGTCCTATTATTTATCTAATAGCAGCAGTAGTAATCCATACGAATCCGACATTAACCTCACTACTATATATATTTTATGAGTTTAGTGCTTTGTTAGCGACTTCTGTTACGAATGTATTTTGCTTATTTAGTTGATGTGAAATAGTGTAATTATGAAGCTTGTCATCTCCACTGGCATTTGAACGCTGTAACTTGTTTCACATGTCATACTTTTGCAATTCGCCAATAACATTGACTAAAATGAAGTCATTAGTTCGTGTGGATTTATATACTTTTAATATATTAATATGTTTCATATAATTTCTTTTAGGTAAGGAAACATTTTTTATCTTTCAAAGAAAGAAAAAAATAGACATTTTTAGTTAGAGGTTTTTGCAGGATAAGTTGAATAATTTTTTCCCAATCCAGAAATGTATAAAAATAAGAACCAGATTTGCATCTGCGATAGGTCTTTATTTAGAAGACTACACGATTTTTTAATGGCATGTTTCGGTGATTGATCAGTGTTAAGGCTTTAATTAACACTGGAAGTCAAGGAATTTAGACTTAAATTCCAGTAGATTAAAAAATGATTACTTAGTGTTGCACAATCTACAGTGCGGTTCTATGCAAATGGTTATCGTTTAATTTTTAGTTATTGAATGGCGATTAAGAATCTCGTTACTCTAATTTAGATATGAGCAGCCAAATGATATCACTAGCCTTCAAGCATAAAAGTGCGGCTCAATATTCAGTGCATAAACCTGTGTTCCTTCGCTAAGTGCAAAAATGTTTTCGCTTCATACAAATTTATTCCGGTTGACTTAACTCCTAAACAATGTTTTGCGACATTAAAATAATTCAGAAGTATCAGCATTTTGAAAATGTTTTAACTGTAAGTTTTATCATTCAATTGATCATTTTTTTGTACAATATCTTGAATTGTCGGTCTTTTTAATGAAAGAAAGGAATTTATCTTAATTATGATTAGGTTTGAGCAGATTTTTATTGTTTAACAATCTTGTTTGTTGAATAATTTTACTACTTCTTTTCAGAGAAAACAATGATCCTTTTACTAAAATACAATACACTGGAAGTAACACAATTTTGAAAGATTCTACAAATAATCATTTGATATCTTCTGTAGGTGGTTCACAGTTGACATCAGTGACTATGACAACCATTACTACAGCATTATCTCGTATAAGTCCTCAATCCATCGGAACTATTTCTATTAACAGGCCAATATCCAGTTTAAACAATAAATCTGCAACCAATGTTCCGCGTAAAGTTCTCCTTACGTGTAATAGTTCTGTGCCTGAAATACCTCGTCATAGCAGAACCAGTAGAGTTGCTGTTGTTGGTGTTGCCGCTAACTTATATCACAATGAAAAACTTGCTCCATTAGATAGATTACGTACACCTGTACCACTGCAGTACTCTTTTATATCGGAGGAACAATCGTTTAACACAGTATCATCAACAACAGCAATAATACATTTTACAAATACAGAAAATTCCCTTAACTCTATCTGTTCGACAAGTTTAGCAAAATGTCGTGATTTAAATGTTAGTCAACTGTTATCCTCTGCAACAGCAAGCAATGCCTTAACTTCACTCCCACTAGTAATAACAACAACAATACTGCACACCATACCTAATTCAATGAATAATAGTAGCCAAATTTCGTCGGTGAATACAACCAATATGATGAATGAAACTATAAGTTCAAGCGATTTCACGTTACCCCCGTTATCTAATCCAATAAACATTTTATCAACTGTCAACACAACTATATGTTTTCCTCCATCCAACTCTTCAAATACAGAATCAAGCCTGCCAAATCCAAAGAATAATTTATCTACAACTAATAAAACTGGATTTGGAATATATCAAGTTAGCGAACAAAATAACCAGCGTACAACACGTTTACATAAAAAAATATATGAAAATTTAGTTGGGAAACAAAATAATAATAACAATGCTCTTGGGAACACATCTATCTTTACACAAAAAATTCCATCGAAATTATCTATGAATGGGAATCAAAATTCTCTAAAGCAAGTAAGCCAAAATCTGTGAGGTGTAATTAGAATTAATTCTTGTATTTTGTTGAACAATTTTAAGAATACATAACTATTTTGCATAATGTCTACTTCTGAAGCACCAATTATTCCTTTTTTTTAATATCTATGGAAATCATAGTAATTCAGAATGAAATCACTTGTAGTAATCGTTTAACTAATTCAATAAAAAGAACAAATACACGAATTGACAAAATAAGTGTCATATGTATGTTCACATAACCTGCAATACACGAGTAAAAAAGTGTTATGTTTAAGAAAATTCCATAACTCATTTATATGATCAAGCTTATTTTATAAGATAGATTCGCACCGATGCCACACTATTCGATAAATATAATTGGTAACTCCATTACCGTATAACTCACCGAGCCACGGTATATCAAAGGATAAATCCGGGCTTGTGATTGAGAAGTATATATTTTAAAGAAAAATACGATTCTATTACGTAAGGGTTTCTTCTCATTGATTGTCAGTTGGATTTTAGTCAGTCAGTCATATACGACGTGGAACCTGGTACGTATGTACTTTAGTTTAAGCTTCCATACCCCATTAGCATATATATATTTATTTCTCAGGCCATATTGTAGAGTTGTAGAGGTAGTAACAGTATCGGTGATGATAGTAAAGATTGGGTACCGAAAGCACAATTTAAAGAAAAATAAATTATCGAGATGAAAAACGCTTTGTACAGAATTTAGATACTTGGGATATAATGAAAGCAAGATTTTAATCGCTGAAAAATTCCCATCATATTAAAACACAATTATATGAACGAAGAATATTCTTTTCAATAATTTCTCATCAGGTTCTACAATTATAAATTAATAATCCATAAAAGAAGATTGGCCAAGTTTAAGGCGGAGTACATCAATTTAAGAAACTGTAATATGTGAATCAAGGATTGTTTGTCATAAAATAAGATCGAATCATTAATGTTTTTCGGATGACTAATATGAAGTGTTAACTTGAATCAGTTTATAGGTGAAATAAAATCGTAAGATAAATTATCAGAATATATATAGTTGACATGGGGGTGAGAGCTACAAAAATAGGATTACAAATCGGAAATTACGTAATATGTAGAATTATATAAATTAGGTCAGATATAGTAGATTTTATAGACGGATGAGTTGTATTGAATAGCTGCAGTGTCTCCATTAAGTCACATGTGAGGAGGAAAATGGAGGTAGGATCGCTTTTCTAGATGTTCTCCTTACAAGGAGAAAAGACGGTTCATTAAAGAGAAATATAAACAGGAAAACATCGTGGATGGGTCAGTATACTAACTTTCTTAGTTTTGTTCCTCTACAGTACAAAAGGAACCTAATTAAGACATTACACTATAGAATTAAGACCATATGCTCTGAAGATACGGTCGAAGAAGAAACAAAAGCATTATATATGACCCTGAGGGAAAATGGATACCCGGAGAAATTTATAAACAAAAACATAACTAGTAAAAGAGACCATAAAGAATGTTTGACTGTGAATAAAAAGCCTCTGTATATACGTCTACAATTCAGAGGTGACGCACCTAGCGAAATGGTAAGATTGAAACTACGAAGATCAATCGAAAGGACTTTTAATGCAGGTAAAATACAACTAATGTTTTCCGCACGCCCAATGATCACGCCGACGTTGAAAGATAAATTGCCTAGACTAGCCACTTCCTTCTGTATCTATCAATTCAACTGCTCCTGTGGAGCAAGTTATATAGGCAGATGTTCTAGGAATTTGTATACTCGGGCTCGTGAACACCTTCCAGTGTGGTTAAGCAAAGGTGTAGTCAGAACGGTTAACAGCTCTGTTTTAGCCCATTTAGTTCAGACGGGACATAGAGCCGACATTGAGAAATCTTTCACAGTAATATATCGTGTAAATAGCAGTCTACCTACTGTATCTTAGCAGTCTACCTAATTCTGTCAGACAGAGAATCCTGCAGACGGCTGAGGCAATTGCTATTCGGATAAAAAAGCCAGAGCTCTGCATCCAAAAGAAATATGTACAGCCACTCCTTTTACCCTGGCCAACTGCAGGGTCAACTTGTTAATGATCAATTTTGTAATATGGTGACATTAATTTGATTAATGTTCACTTCTATATCTCAAACTTAGTTTATCTACACATCTTATCAGTCATTATTCTTATTATTATTATCTTTATTATTATTATCACACCTGCTAACCTTTTATAGAAATTTATTTATCATCCACCCCCTATCTACTATATCTGATCTAATTTATATAATTCTACATATTACGTAATTTCCGATTTGTAATCCTATTTTTGTAGCTCTCACCCCCATGTCAACTATATATATTCTGATAATTTATCTTACGATTTTATTTCACCTATAAACTGATTCAAGTTAACACTTCATATTAGTCATCCGAAAAACATTAATGATTCGATCTTATTTTATATGACAAACAATCCTTGATTCACATATTACAGTTTCTTAAATTGATGTACTCCGCCTTAAACTTGGCCAATCTTCTTTTATGGATTATTAATTTATAATTGTAGAACCTGATGAGAAATTATTGAAAAGAATATTCTTCGTTCATGTAATTGTGTTTTAATATAATGAAAGAAAAAATGCGCACCGATCCTCGCCAATGAGAACGATTTTGAGCTGTCAACCAAAGTCTCTAACCATTAGTCAAGTTTAATTAATTAGAACTTAAATGAATGTCACACTGAACTAATGTCATACTGAATGAGTGCATTCATACCAGAAATTTTCAGAATAAAATCTCATATCACACTGAAATAGTTAATGACTGAAATTGTCAGAATATAATCCAAGCTTATACTGAACGATTATGATACTGAATAAATCCATAATCTCGCTTTTGATTGATTCCCTTTACTTTCATAATAGTATATCGATAAATGGTGTCTTAGTTGAATTTTATTGAACATTTAGTATACGTTTTAATACCTGCGATATTTGAATTTAACTCTTTAACCCCTTAATATTACAGTGCTCACGTGTTCTGTCTTCTATATAAAATATATAAAAATGGAGGCGATATCTATTTTCATATCACCTCTTAAGGCTAAGATTCTATAGTTCATACTGGTATTCGTTGGAGATTTTCATTTTTGTTTTATATTATTTCATTCCTATATTTAAGAAAAACAAAAGCTTGTTCTATTTCCAGGCAATTGAGTAGCAACACACTCAGGTTCTCATACCATTTATGATTGCAAATAGGGAGGTAAACGATTATTACTGTTAGCACCAACCATCAACATTCGTTTTTGTATTGATTGTTTGGATCTTCCCATTGATGTTTAAGACTGAAATTGATCAGTCTGTCATGGGCATATATGCATCCTGTGTGGATTGCCTCGATATTGCCTTAATTCACAAGCATTATAAGCAAAGATGGATAATGGATAGCACTGGAATCCAGGAAGCACGTTTCGTCCTGTCTGGTACTTATCAAACGGATGTACCTGCAACCAATAAAAAATGAATTAAACTTTACTCCATTGCACAAGCTAGTGGTTGTTTGGGCTCAGTTGCGAAGTGGTTGACAAGATAGAGTTGGAAGCAAACGGTACTGAGTTGGAGTTTTGGCGTAAACATCAACTTTTTGACATAGGCACACCCAGCTGACGAGTCCCAAATGGGACGAAACGAGCGTCCCGGATTCCAGTGCCAGCCTCCATACATCTCTTATAACGACCAACACTGTTTTGTGACGTTTGCTAATTCAGGTGAAACTGCGATTATATATATTCAAAGGAAAATCCTTCAAGTTTCCCATTTTTATTTGCATCAAAAGATTTAGTAAAACCTAAGAATTCATCCTCCTATTTCGTCTATTCATGATAAACCTAAAATCATTAGACATACGAATGAGATTAGCCAAATTTTCCATCATACAAGACTTTGATACCATCGTCGTTCATTCCGGTTTCGATTTGTATTGCTGTGTCTTTAAAGTACGGTTATTAAATAGATTTATTCAACAGTCTTGTGTATGAGGGATCTGAAAATTCGAATACCCAGTGGATTACTAATTAACTGCAGTGTCACGGCGGTCTGGATATATTATTAACATAGTGTACAACCGAAAATTCCTCTTGGTCTTTTCAATTTAATCATCCTTCAATCTCAGGTAACTTCTTTTGGTTTCTTACTAAGTAGAGTCTGTTAACACTCATTGTTTGAATATTGTGATTATTTCTATTTTACAATCCGATCCCTAACTTCGAGTAAATAATAAAAAGGTATGGAGTTTCGAATGAAAATAATTTATTTGAACACAATATTTTGTTGACGATAATGATAAACCTTATTGTCCACTTCACTTAGTATTGTTTGTTTGGATCTTCCCATCGATGTGTTTAGGAATGCAGCTGGTCAGTCTCTAATTGGCATATGTGCATACTCTGCGTATTGCCTCATTTAGCCTTAATTCACAAGCATGATAAGCAGAGATGGATAGTGGCTAACACTATCCATCTCTGCTTATTGTCCACTGTTTCTAATCTTCTTAACATTATTATTTTTTCATAAAGCTCCATAAAATATAATTGCACTAAACTCGTAGATTGCACAAGAATTTATCCCAAGAGACTTCTTGTTTAAAGAGAGTATTCAACCAGTCTTTTTATTCTTGAATCTTCCCAAACATTAAAAGAACTACATAATTTTTTATCGTGTTTCTTTTTTTCACTCAGGATTCATTTCCTTTACCACCTATTGATATATTTAAAGACCGATTTGGAAGAAAGAAAAAGCTATGGCGACCATACAGTTCAAGACCGTTATTAATAAATAAATCAATTACGAATCCCTCTAGTATATTGACAAGAGCTTGCTCAACATTGTTAATTCAAAACCCTGAGACTTATAATGACTCATGCTCAATGAAAATAAGTAGGTTATGCTTCAACTGTGTATGCTCTTATATTTTGAATAAATAAATAACATAAAAATTACGTAAAGATTCAACAACAGTCATTGGAATACGGTCCTATGAATAATAATGCAGCCTTCTGACTGACAAATAAAGCGATCACCATTGATCATGAGAGCATTTTGGTAGTTAGAAACAAGTGATACATTTTTCATCTAGCTTTTTCTTTTTGCTCAAAATATAATTATTTTTAATGAATTCACATCACAGATATTACCTAAAAATCAACGTAATTTATTTACTGATACCTGTGTGAACACAATACTGTCAAATACTGTTTACGGTCGTGACTAAGGTTCCGCAGTTTAGGCCGTTTGAAACTGCTCTTTTAAACATTTTTACACAGCCTTCCAAATAACCAGTGCTGAACACGATCATAATGGGGACTGAACTGCATGTTTAAAAACAAAGATCAAATTTTCCAACTTTAACTAACTTTTTTATCCTAATCTACAGAGCAACAATCTGTCTAAAGCAAATGATGTCACTGTGCGTTTTCATCAATCTCTCCAAGCAATCTGTGAACTGTAACCTTTTAATATTGTTTTCATGGACTATAATTTAGTTTCATCCATACTACTGGTCTGATGTTAACACTTATACGTAATATTTACTGTTGTTTTATTAATTCGAGTTTTCTTTTTTCTTTTCCTTCTGCCTCTAATAAGGTCCAGCAATTTTCATTGGCTCTACAACTAATCCTATAAGAGGTAATGATGCAGTTACACGTTGATGAGTACATCCAAATTTTTATTAATATGAAGTTGAGAAGAGATATATTCGTTAGTGATCGAGCCAAGCAAAGGATATCATCATCTTCAGTCGTTCATAAAAAGGAAACTACAAAACTGTTTTACATTTGCTGCAGGTAGATAGAAAGAATAATCTTTATGAACCCTTTATCTATCTATCTATCTATATATATATATATATATATATATATATATATATATATATATATATATATATATATATATATATAATGTACATTTCCCTATATGTATATCCACGTATTACCAATCACATTTATTAATCTAAAACTAATCATGTATTTGAGTTTAGCTGTAAATATGTATTTTTCTAAACTTTTTTGACTCATTTGTATCAAGGCATGTATATAATAAAATATATATATTGTCTTTAATAGTTATGTCGGCTTAATTTATATTGTTAGTTGACTCCATTTTACAGTGAAATTAGTGAGCAGGTGATTACAAATTGGTTCTCATAATCAACATCTAATATTAACCAGTAACGACTAATGATGGTAGACACCGATAACTATAATTTGACATAGCGTTCAGCAGAACGACACATATAAACGAATAGTATTGTTTGTTTTTACTCTGATATACAATAATAGGTTTATCTGTGTATTGAAAAATATTAAACCAGTCTAAGC
This sequence comes from Schistosoma rodhaini, assembly GCA_944470415.2. Classification (NCBI taxonomy): domain Eukaryota; kingdom Metazoa; phylum Platyhelminthes; class Trematoda; order Strigeidida; family Schistosomatidae; genus Schistosoma; species Schistosoma rodhaini. The sequence continues at coordinate 27,457,390 of OX104044.1, forward strand.
GATTAGTGGGTTATTGCTTACCATCAAATAGATTACATAACTAATCGTATTAAATCAAAGCTACACACTGATAGTAAGATGACATGGTCATCCATAGTGATCGAAACAATAATCGTACTAATTTCAACAGAAGTATGTTGAAGATTGGACAAACTGTATGGATAATCAGTTCACATATTTGAGTAGTGAATAACAGATTTGAAAAGATGTGAAAAATAACCAATATTGGAATGGAAAACACCGGGTATGAACATATCATAAAACGACATGGACTAGGAGATCGGGACGAGAATGGCGAAAAATTCGCAAATTTATGAATATTCAACAAATTGGTTATAGGCGGCACAATATTCCCACACAAAGCTACATGGGTCTCACCAAATCACACTACACAGAACCAGATCGACTATATTTGCATAAATAAGACATTCAGAAGACCCATGGGAGACGCGAGAACAAGGAGAGGAGCTGACATAGCTTCGGATCACCATCTGGTGGTTTTCAAGATGAAACAGCAGCTAAAAATGGAATGGACAACTGGAGAAACAGCATTACAAAGGTTCAATACTCACTTCCTTCGACATACTGACAAAATCAACGAATTTAAGATAGCTCTCAACAACAGCTTCCAAGCCTTACAAGATCTACTGGAAGAAGAGGAAACTACTATGGAGGACAATTGGAAAGGGGTCAAAGATGCACTAAGTTCAACGTGTCAGGAGGTTCTGGGCCTGAAGAAGCAGCGTCATAAGGAATGGATCACTATCAAAACCCCGAACAAGATTCAAGAAGTGAAGACAAGGAGATAGCAATTAACAACAGCCGAGCGAGAACAGAGAAATTCGAGGCACAAGCTGAATACACAGGAGGAAACAAACAAGTGAAGAGGAGCATTAGAGCTGACAACAAGCAGAAATACGTGGAAGACCTAGCAACGACACAGGAAAAAGTTGCAAGAGGAGGAAATATCAGACAACTGTGTGACACAACGAAGAAACTGGAAGGGAAATATAGTAAACCAGAGACACCGGTCAAGTACAATGAAGGTAAGCCAGTCACTGAGATTCAAGAACAGAAAAAAAGATGGGTAGAACACTTTGGGGAACTCTTGAATATGCCAGCCCCACTTAACCCACCGGACATCAAAGCAGCACACACAGACCTACCTATAAATGTCACTCCACCAACGATTGAATAAATCAGGATGGCCGATCATCAGACAAATAAAGAGTTGGAAAGCAGCAGCACTTGACAATATACCAGCCGAAGCACTGAAGTCAGACATACAAGTAACTGCAAACAAGTTCCATGTTCTATTTAGGAAGATTTGGAAGGAAGAACAAGTGCCACTGACAGACTGGAAAGAAGAGTACACCTCATCGAGATATCGAAGGAAGGTGATCTGTGCAAATGTAAGAACTACAGAGGTATCACACTACTACCGGTACCAGGGAACGTTTTCGACAGAGTGTTGTTGAATCGGATGAAAGATCCAGTAGACGTCCAGCTTCGAGATCAACAGGCCAGATTTCATAAGTTTTGGTCGTGCACAGACCAAATCGTGACACTACGGATGACTGTTGAACAACCGATTGAATGGAGCTCACAACTATATATCAACTTTCTTGACTATAAGAAAGAATTCGACAACGTGGATTGGAGAACATTATGGAAACTTCACCGACAATATGGTGTACCTGAGAAAGTTCTCAACATCATCTGGAATTTATACAATGGACTACATTGTTAATTCATGCGATAAGGACAGCTAACAAACCCATTCCAAGTGAAGAACTGTATAAAACAAATATAACTACTCTTTCTTTTTTGTTTTTTCTGGTGGTTGATTGGATTATGAAGATTTCAAAATCTAAGGGGAAATGTCGTATACAATAGACAGCTTCGATGCACCTTCATGACTTGGTCTTTGCAGATGACCTTGGTCTTCTATCCCACATACATAAACAAATGCGCGTGAAGATAGCCAGTGTAGCAGCAATCTTTGCATCAGTATGCCACAACATACACTAGTAAAGTGACAAGACCCTCAGTCTGATTATACTTGATAGAGGCGCTCTGGAAGAGGTGGAAGGTTTTACGTACCTGGACTGCATCATCGATAAAGAAGAAGATTCTTATACAGATGTAAATACAAGGATTAGCAAAGCACTTGATATGTATTTATAAACAATTGTCTACGGAAGATACTCAGTGTTCGTCAACAGTCTACTGTGGAAGAGATCAAGTCAGCTTACAACTGTAGAGGAATTTAGCAAAACACACTAAAAGTGGACAGGATGTACATTGAGAAAAGCCTCAAAATGCATCACGAGGCAAGCACTAACTTGAAATCCTGAAGGGGACATGTAAAGTGGAAGACCAAGAAACACATTGCGCCGCAATTGGAAGCAGACATCAAAAGAATAAATAACAGCTGAAACAAATGGAGAGGATCGCTTAGGTTATAGTTGGATGGAGAATGCTTGTGGACGGCCTATGCTCCTCCATGAGAGGTAGAAAACACAAGTAAGTAAGTGGTTAATATGATTTTCTCCACATGACTGGTTGAACTCATAAATACCTATTTGGACGATAAGACCAGGAAACACATTCTTCAAATTAGGAACTGGAAAACGACAAATAGATATTATCTGCATACGAAGTCTTTTTCACATCCCTGCTTAGTCTATCATATCAAACATGACTAGTTCTATTCCCGTTGAATAGTTTCTTCAAGAAGAAAGGTTTTTTTTACAAACAGTCCATCGGGTTTGATTTTCCCTTGACCGTTGTTATATGCTTTGGGTTGGAGAATGCTGGTCGGCCTATGCTCCATTGGGAGTAACAGGCGAAAGTAAGTAAGTTGTTATATGCTTATTCATAAGACTCTGTGAGTAATCTATTTGCCTTACTGTTTCTCCTCTTTGAATATTTTAAGCGACGTTGATGAATATGACATCCAACCTACCACCAATCTCCTTGAGAGTTCCACTTTTTTTAATTTTGCAAAAAAAGCAAAATAAAATAGGGTATAAAGGTGATCCTATACCCGTACTATGAACTTGTCTATCATAAGTTGTTTTAGAAAGAATGAACTTACACTGTGTACCTTTAATTTAATTATTCGAGGCTAGTCACCAAAATTCGAAAATTGATTTTCCTGACATCCGTTGAAACACAGTCGATTATCTCAATTACTAACAAGAAACTGTTCGCTTTAATGTGTTGTCCTAACGTAATTTTATCATGTTTTAAAATGCAGTCATTGAGTTTGCAGTAATTATAAAAGCTAAGTGACTCAATACTACAGTTCACCTTATTTTATTCGAAATTAATATATCCAAACGGTTTGTCCCTGCTCTACGTGGAAATTACGATTTGTTTCTCCATTTTTTATCTGCGTCTAAGTCATAAGACATTTGAATCCATAACTAAAAGTGATTGATTTTTGTCTTTGAAATAGCGTGCGTCTTTTCGAGATTGTACATACCTTTATCTATCATCATACTCTATATAAACCTCTAAATAACATGCTAGGAATTATAGATATGCGGAGTAAACGAAATTAAAGACGTTTGATATTTTACGTTGCTCTATTGAATTTTTTAATGATGGACCAGGTTGAGTTTCATTTGTGCTTTCATATATCATTAGTTCAAAAGCTTTCAGCAATATTTGAGCTGGTGTTTGGATTGTTTTTCTGAAGTAGTATTTTCATGAGACAGTTTGAGTTGTTCGCTGAAGTAATGTTTATTTTCTTAATATTTTACAACCTCTATCTTTCGGACTGATTACTGCCGTCACTGTTTGGATTCATACTCCTTTTTACCGTTTATTAATAATTTATGCTGATACTTAACAGCATTTCCTATAAATCAACACCTTGTATATTACCCACATTAAACGATAGTTTGTATCTCAGTTGAGAACAATTTTTGTATCAATAAAAACTATTCAGTTAATATGTTTATCATATTTATTTATTTTCACTACTTATTATGATCTTCATCTGCTTTAATATTAAGTTATTTAAAGAACCACTTTGATATATCTGTTTTAATTTTAATTCATTTGTATCAGTTGTCCAAATCTTCGCATTGATGTTTAAGACAAAATATGATCAGTCTCTTTTTGGTGTATGTGCATCCTGCGCGGATTGCCTCGTTATTTCCATCAAGTCACAAGAATTTACAAAGATTTTTTTCGTTTATAAGGGTCAAACGAAGTTGAGATTATTAGCAGATTAGTCAGTTAAATACCTCCGTGTCACTAACCGAACTATGCATAGATAAATATTAAGTGGTGCTAAATATTACAACATAAGGGGCTGAAAATGTTAGTTATTCTGTAATAACATTTTTCAGAGTTTAACACGAACTGAATGACTTCATCGAGATACTAAATCGAATTCACTCGATTACATGGGATAATTGAAACAGAATGTTTTTCAAAGAAAATCCGGGTATACAATTCAGTTAGTGAATTCTCACATTTTTATTATAAGAGCGCAAAATGTGTAAGCTACTGTTTACGTGTTGTTGCTTAATAACATGAATGTAAAGTGTATTTTATATACTTCTGATTTAAAAATACCATTACACTAAGGAAATTTAAAACTTACTTTTATACCATATTTTATTCAAACTGTTCGCTTAGTCATTTTTTAATCTTAACTGTATTGAAATAGTGCCATATCATTATGTTTCAGCATAGTGTTGATTTGAAAATATGTCGAGGTAACAGTTCATTCAACGGTTACATTTCTGTAAATAGCTTCCATAATTTATACTTTGACTGCTTTTCAAAATTCTACACTATAAGTAGACTAGATAAGATGATAAGTTACATGAGTGTAGTTTTCCCAATCTTCAACCAGAGGCCTCAAAATCAGTTAGTTATCTACAACGTAGGACCAGGAACATATATGCATCAGTCCAAATAGTCATACCTCATTAGCACAACAAAATCAACACCAAACTCATAGAATTAGTTACTTCAATGGTATTAATATAAAAAGGAACGATTGTGTATAAAGATATAGTATAGAAAGAAAGCATTGGTTCGTATAAAGGAAGGTATTAAGTAATTTTTTATCACAGTTTGAGAGAAAACAAATGTCTGAATCGAAAATCAACATTCAATTCGATAAATCGATGGTCTAGCTATAGGTAGTCCTTTAGGACCGTTACTGGCTGATGTGTTTATGGGGTATGTTGAAAATCTAACTGAAGACTAAATTCAGAAGATGTGTCTGTATTAGCGATTCGTTGATGCCATCATAATTATAGGAGATAAATGTGAACCGCTTGTTAAAAAAACTCAAAACAAGTGAAAAGCATATTTCTCCTACGTGCGAAGAAGAGAAGAACAACCAACTTCCTTTTCTAGATATACTGATCAGTAGGAGAGATGATGGTTTCATCCAACGTTCCGTATATAGAAAGCCGATATGGACAGGGCATTATCTTAATTTCCATAGTCACTGTCCAACTCATTACAAACGTGGATTAATAAAGGTCTTATTGAATAGAATCAATCGTATTTGTACTAGAGATACTATTGAAGTGGAGACGAAGCTCTTAACTGTGATACGTTACTGAATAATGGTTATTCATGGAAGTTCATAAACTGCTGGAAGGGTTGTAATACAATTAGACCTATGACTCTTCTGGCACCCAAAAAGTGAGTTTATATTATGTCACCATTTAGGGGCGACTCAAATAGTCTAATGTTGAAACGGAGACTGAAATTGGCCATCAACAGGACATTTTATGCAGCCCAACTTGTCATTATTGGAAAGGCAAGGTTTATGTTTCACCCAAAACCCAAACAGCACATAAGCGATTGTGTCTATCAATTTAAATGTATGTGCGGTAACACGTACATAGGGGGGAGCAATCTTGATCTGCAATTAATGGTGGCGAAACACATACCTAAATGGCTGCGGAAACAAATGGATGCAATGGTCAGACAAGATTACAGAATAAACAGACATCTTCCTCGATTGCGAAACATTTGGTTGAAACTGGTCATAAGTTTGACATCAAGTCACCATTTGTAGTGTTATAAAAAAGCCTTCAAGGACGTATGCTAAGGTTTATTGAAGCCTTGACTATACGGAAATTGAAACTACCTTTATGTGTTCAAAAACAATTGGTTCTTACCCTTAACCTTCCCTGGTGATGCTGATTTATTATCCAGTGTGGTCATCACATTGTTTTTGTGTACTTTATTTTCTTTCTTTGTTACCGCTAACCTTAACCTGTCTAGTTGACCCTTTAGTTTTCATATAAATATGTCTTAACCAGTATATATTAACACCACTAAATTAACTACTTCTATGAATTCGGTGTTCATCTTGTTGTGCTAACGATGTGTGGCGACTTGGACCGATGCATATGTGTGCCTGGTTCTACGTTGTAGCTGACTGAGTGACTGATATGTGTGATTAGATTGTTCGAAATGTATTGCGCAAATATATCACATAATTCTGGTAAACTTCGTGTTCTCATGGCATTATAGAAAACAAAGAGTGTATACACCATTGTAATCGATTCTGAGCCATGTCACCCAGGTCTTCAATCACTGGTTGAAATAGTCGCGTGGACCCTAAATAAGTGATCTGCATCTACCAATATGACTCGGACTAGAAGCTAGTGACTTAATGTACTGATACCACATTTTCGTTTGGCCGCCCCTAACTTTCTTCCAACCGTCTCCAACACTGGTTAGCATTGAGCACCGTTGTAGTCCGTGGTTGAGAATGGAAAATACGTGGTTCAACCATCTCAGTCGATGAAGGTTCACAACCTCATCAACTGATTTGTCATAATTAACTGATACCCTGCGTCTAATCTCATTGTCACTTACCCAGTGGTCGCGGCAGATGCGAGCAATATTTTCAATACATCTGTAATCAAAAACTAGTAACTTAAGAGTATCTTCTACTCCTAATGGCCACGTTTCGCAGTCGTAAAGTAGAACAGAGCGAACTGCTGCGCAGTATACTCGTCCCTTATTTGATAGACGGATATTCCGCATTCGCCATAGATGATGTAGGTTGGGAAAAGCCAAATGAGCTTTTTGAATCCGTGCTGAGATTTCGTCAGACATCAACCCATTAGGGCTGATCAGACTTCGAGTACGTTCCAAACGTAATAAAAATTTGCATCTATGCATGGATGAACTGTTTTAATTCTTTTAGAAAGTGAACACACTTTCCTACCAATTCATTCAGAAATCATTTTTACTGACATTGAATTTTCCACAAAAGAGGAAAGATTAGCGAAACCTTAGATAGTCATCATTTAAAACTACCTGCTTTTGAAGTGCATACGAAAAATGTGTATACCTTTTAAACCTTATTATAACATACTTACAGATTATTGAGTTAAACTGTCACCATTTAAGTGGTGATTTATTATCATCGTTAAAATCTCCAAATTAGATTTTAGCCATGAATAGGCACTAAGAACCCTTAATAAACTTATCCACTCAAATTGTCTTATTATAAACGTGCAGATGAAGAATTTCTACTTCATTCAAATTCTCTTGTTGGTTGTATTTCGCTGTATTAATTTCACATTTGGTAGGCTAAACCTACATTCTAATGTATCATGTCTCACAAACAAATTCACATTCATATTTGTTGTCCGAAAAGTTATAGAGCTTTCCCAACTGTTAAGACCAACCAAAACCTCAAGAAATATTTTTATTTCTGGTATGTCATCATGAACAATTTACTGTATTTCGCCTATCCTCGTGTCACATAACAAACAATTATTGTTCGTTTCACTACAGATAAAGTTGTTTAATAGGATAGAATTTTTGTCTCAGTAATTAAAATTTTGGTTTTTGTTAATCAAACATAGATTGTACTATAATGTTACGAATCCTCATAATTAGTTATGACTACGGCATACGCGGATCAACACCAGCTGCTGTGTAAATATCATCAATAAAGGCTTGATAATTGACGTTGTTTGCTAGACCCATTTGATGACAATATTTGCAATACAATGCAATCCATTCTTTTTCTGTTAATGACTCCCCAAGTCCAAGTGTCGTTAGAACACGACGAAATTGACTTTGATTAACTGTTAATCGATGAGTTTCGTCAAAATCACTGAACATTGGTAACAGTAGTATTCTACGTTGTTTAACCTAGAAGTATGAAAAAGGTTTAAAAAATAAAAGTAAACAATCCAGTCGGTTTGAAATACTGTCGGCGACCTGCTCAAACTTTTAGGCCACTTATATTTCAACTATATAAATATTATACTACCTGGTTTAGATTCCTTTGAACTGAATGATTATGGGAATGCTAACTCTGTGTCTACTCATGTACACACTGTAAAATGATTACGAATTATTTGCAGTACTAAATGCTGTAAAACTCAAATAGAGATCCTAAAATTCTTGACATATTATCCTTTGGCGAAGCCAAAGACAAATATATTGGAATTCAATGATCTTACAAATGATGGATAGAAGAATAGTTGTAGCAGCTAAACCTTTAGAGAACTATAATTAATAATGAATGTTAGAACGATTTTTTAGTGTTTTAAATAATTGCAATTTAAACGCATGTTAAAGAGATATTTGTCGTAATATTTAACAATTGGTGCTGAGAATTATTCACCGTCCCAAAGTTTATGGCATTCAATAAAGTCATTAGCATTACTCAGCATCAGTAAAACACAATGATACAAACCATCAGAATTTGTCTTTACTGTTTTAATAACTTACTTTAGCTGCTATCTTAAGAATAGCCTCGTCAGCAGATTTAGCTAATTCAGCTGTCAAGTGGTTCTGGGCAACTGATGAATCAGGTTTATATGTACTAGGTTCAATTAGTGGATCTTTTTCTAAGTTTGGTGTTTGAAATACAGTCTCAACATCATTAACAAATGCCCGCCAGTCTACTGTATCAGGCAATGAACCTTTATATCTGCAAAAATAAACAGAATATGATGCCCATAGATCACATATTAAATTATGACTGCTACAAGAGAAATTTTTTCAATAGTAATGTCACTCTCTTAAAAATGGCACATTTAGCATCAGATTATCATGGTTCAGAATTTCGTATCACCACTCACCGAGACACTAATAAATTCATTGCACTTGAATAAGAAATGACTGATGTATTTGTTATTCTACTGGTCGCACACTTTGTAGATCTTTTTTTACCTAATTACTGACTAAAACTGTAAATTATTCCGTCTGATTATGAACAAACTTTAAACAGACCTTCTTTTAAAACAGTTGAATGTAGCAACTAATGTTTAATGTTTTCTATTACATTTATCATTTTACACATTAAACTTTAGTTTACCAATCGAAACCGCTTCTATTAATTCAAGTGATACCATTCCTAAGATATTTTAATAAAATATCTAAAATACACCACCAAATTGAACAGTAAATGATACCAATAAGTTATATTTTCACGAAATTGATGGTTCCTTTTTTATCTATCTCGATATTTAGTGAGAATGTATCAGTAAAATTAAATCAGTCTATAGACAAAGTGTTATGTTGCGTCTTCTTTATAATAACCGATTTTAGATTTTTGTCCAAGGCATCTCATATTAGTTCAAGATAATCAAGTATAGGGTAATATACAAATCAATTGGATTACAGTAATTAATCGTATAGGCGCTAGTTATTCCGGAATATTATAGTCTTGATTAGTGTTTTGTTTCACTTCATTATAAACTGTAACAACTTGAACAACTTTAAGTGCATTTCACTCATACTAAGTGCATATTGTTATGTCCGACAACAAGTCGTCTGTACTTCATCAACAAGTGACTATCTAGGAGGCGTGAATAAGATGAAATCACCCACTACCCAACAACCGATTAAAGGATTTATGGCCACATTTCTGCATGTTTCACAATGACCTGGTACATTCCCAAATGTCTAGTCATTGTTAAATATAACGACGTACATTTGGCTTTGCTGAGTTAATTCCTAACATAAAAAAGAAAATGTAGGAATTATTATGTAGGCAGCCAAAACCATGTTTTACAGAACGAACGGTCCTGAAACGATTTCGCTTTTCGATGTAATATAATGTCATTTAAAATGGTCCCTAAATCTTTTTATATTGTAAAAGTACTCGTTTTAGTAGGATCACTGATGTTAGAGGTTATAAGAATGTGATTTCGCAAACTAGTTGCCACAATAAATCCCTTATATGAAGACTACTGAGATATTTGATGCTATTTAATGTCAAATTTTGAGCTACACTTGTAATGTAAGGTAGAGTTGTATTCAAACTCGTGACCTTATGAGTCAATGTCCATCATTTAAGGTGTTTAACCCAGTACCTTAGCGACCAGATAATTACACTCATCTATATAAGTAAAATTATTACTGCAATTGTGAATACATACACATACACTACGTGATGCAAGAAAACAGATTCTATATGCAGTTTAATTTATACAAACTGAATTATTTAAACGCAAAACACTATTAAACTGTATGACTTTTTCATTATTCCTTCTGGTTTCATGCGCTATTTGTAGAAAAGGAACTAAATAAAAGTACCTGTCTTCAAGAATACTTAGACTTTTCTCATTAATTTTTAGATTGAGAACCCCTAGACATCGCCGAAACGTTATTCTTTGTAAGTATCCATGATTGAGTTTATCATGATCGCGAAACCAATCAGATAATCTCAGACTTCTGCGGTATACCTACAATAAGATTTAACAGCATGACGAATTATTTACAAGTAAAGATACAAACGTACTGGTTTTAGATATAACAAAATACATGGTTGAGGTGTTAACCCGCTGATATTACATCTACTGCCACATATATTTCGACAACAGTATATTTAACTATCTTATAGAAATATTTTACAAGTCGTCTTATGAGAATAAAACAAAATAATTTAAATAAATAAAGGTAATGAACGAGAGAACTTGCAATAACGGGAGGTGTATATGTACAAAACAACTATAGGATAAGCCTAATATTTCTTAAAATAGTTCAACCCCATATTTCTGTGTACTACAGTATTGTCTAGCTTTTCCTTGATAAAACCACTCTGCAACACCATAATTCTTATTTGTACTTTGACTAATCCCTTTTATCAGGATAAGCACGGAATATTCATTATGTGATGGATAATCTTTCCACTCAATGTAGCTATCGTTCATTTTGCTAAATTAAATTCTAGGAGCCAATTTGAGATTACTTATATGCTGGTATTCATATTGATTTACGTCTATTTTATGCTAATCGCATCAATCAGTTGATATGAGTTATCTGTCACTGAGTTTATAAACTTTATCTGTAAAACCTTGGACACGAATTCACATGACACAAAAACCATAAGGTTTGAGGCGTATTATTTTTTTGAAAGATGTGTCTCTGCTTGGGTGACCGAACCTCGACATTTAACAATTCAGGGATACATCCCCCGGATTTTCGATCACCTTGTTACCTAGGCATTAAAATTGAATAAAAATTAAGTGCACATTGTAGATAATAAATGCAGTAGATACATATATCATTCCTTCCGTCCAGATCCTTTAGTCTATCTGTACAAGCATTTTACGATCTAGGTTTCTTTAAATCTTGTGGAAATATATCTCTGTCCACTTATCCTCATTTTAGGATGAATTACCTGCTCTCAGTCTCGTGATTTTATCGGCGGCACATGCACGAGATGACGGTGATGAATTAAAAATTCCTGGAAGAAACTTTACAATAGTCAGGTGTATAAAGTTATTTCGCGATGATAAGCACTTGTCTCTGACAATTTTTTAACAATTCAGAGCAGGAAGGCAGGTATGCGCAATGGTTAAGGTAAAAATAATGAAAATCGATATGATATATTGCGCAAATCTAATTTCCGAATATCTCGTTAAGTCGTTTATGCATTGAAATTATCTAAAACTGTAAATATACCTCTGCTTTCAGTGTATCCATAATACCTTCAGCATCTCCCATTACAGGTTCTATTTCCGTTTTTTCTTTACTCAGTTTATTTATTCTCTGTGATGTAGCTAAACGTTCTGGATACTTATATTCGTTTTCTTCTAATTTCGGTGGACAGAGGTGGTTTAGAAAGTCTAAGTAATTGAACCCATCATCATTGGCATAACGTGATATGATAGCATCAATTTCTGCCGGCGACAAACAAAAATCATACATACTTATCAGTTGACGGAAATTATTTGTTGTCACTATTCCACGGTGTAAACTAGGTTAAATATGAAAACAGATCATAATACACAGAAGTGAATAAAACGATTTACATAGTATAACTGGATTTAGCTTGATGAAAAGTGGTGTAAATACTTCGGAATGTTGCAGACAAGAGATTCGATTGACTGTCAGCAACAAAGAACTTCAAAATCAGGTTACTTACAATAATAAAGATATCCTTTCATTGGAGCACGAGCCAAAGGGCTAGTTTAAAAGGCCAAACACCAAACAGGCCGATATTAATGAAGACAAGCATAGAACAGGAAAACAGATTTTTGAGGTTTGCCGTCTATCCCTCTACCTAGACAATTCATCGAAAACTTAGTACTTTATTCAATCTTTGATGAAATGTATGTTTCTAACAAATACTGTGATTTTTAGAATCAAGTAACAATTTGTTATTCGTATTACCCCAGTTGTGTTATCTCATAAATCTACTTCAAACTGCGAAGCTGAGAATCTAGTTGACCTGTTTAATAATTAATATGAAGTTCTGCAGCGTTGAGGTTTAGACAGAGCGCTTTTTCACTAACAATTGAATATCATTTTGATGTGATGTTTTGCAATCTATTTGTTTTAAGTAATTGACCCATATCCGCCTGTTAATAAGAATCGTTTGACGGTAGGGTATTCAAATTGTTGTTGAGTACTTTCGAAACAAATCAAACTATGGCGGAGCTGTGTGATTTGGAGATTCTGTCAGACAATACCTTATCTATCCTATCAATACACGTGCTACTCTGGAAACGGGTGAATAAAACTGGGATATTCACAAATTATGAAAGCATTTGACTTGAAAAATGTGGAGATAAATGTATCAAATTGATTTCCATCAGAAGTATGATAAAATCGGTGATCATCTGATTTGTGACATAAATTTAGGTGAACAAAAATATTTATTTTTATGTTGTAGTCATAGTTACTCAAAACTGCCTCATAGTAGCAATAAGAAAATGTCAGTCGAGATAATGCCATTCACTGATAAGTGAGATTCTCACTATCACTTTGATCCCTCGAACTATGAATGCTTAATAAATTTCAACAATGGTTTTCAAATGATTGCCGATTTTGCAAGCTGATATATATAAGTTATAGTTAAAAATACCTCATACTTTGATTACTGTCAGTGTAATAAACTTTTATTTACAAAGTTTAATTTTTAGATCGGTAAATTTCTAGCGTGGAAACTGTATTCTACACTAATAGACTAACGAATACCTTAGTGTCACGAAAAAAAGAACAAATGGATAGGTATTTAACAGTAAACCAACAAGAAATAGGAAACACTTCCATGAATAACCTATTCAAATTAAATTATTCACTACATGACTTGGAAATTTAATCATTTGTTCATGATATTTCCGGCTAAATAAAGTCAGTTAGTCAGTCAGCTACAACGTAGGACCAGGCACATATATGCATCGGTTCAAGTTGCCATACCTCGTTAGCACAACAAGATGAACACCGAATTCATAGAAGTAGTTAATTTAGTGTTGGTAATATATAAATGAAAGATTGTATTTAAGGATATAGTACAGTACTGATTATTGTTGGCAGTAAAACCTCATTTATTTCACCATAAATTTGATTAAATTAAACATTTTGATTCATGTCACGAATATCAACCCTCTTTACAAGATTATCTTTTAAGGTTGTGATTTCTTTGATTTAACCCTTTATCCCACACCAATAAATGTAAAATTCTGTTTCGAAAATTAATAACAAAGAGATTTCTCAGCAAACAATATCCAATCAATTTGTTTACAAATCTCTTTCTCCTTGAAGCACATTGATACATCAAAAACAAACCACACAATAGTTTATAGTGAATAAAAGTGCTTACAGTGAACAATATCTTGGAGTAGAATAACAATTACAAATAACTTATATACGACAAAGAGACAAAATACTTACAAATCGAAAGCCGCAAAATCTGGAGTTAATTCCAACCGACGTTCATTTACTTTTTGTCTTAAAATTCTCATACCATTTTCATAGTTCTGTTTCATTTCTTCAGTTGCTAACGTCCAATCTGCTGTACCCGGTTTCGGTTGGATAAATGTTTCTTGTGGTAGTACACGAGTGAGTGGTTGTTTTTCCAACTCCGGTAGAGTAAATACTGACCATATGATAAATGAATAAACCAAACAAATTATCCATGATATGAACTTTGGTTAGTAAATTCTTTACAAATATACCATTCTAAAAGTTAAACAGCTCCATTAGAATGCATTGATGGAAGATAGTTTTCAAATAGATTGACAAAAATTGGGCGCCGAGTATAGAGAAATCATTATATGTGAAAATTATATTGAAATTTAAATAATTCCAAAGTTTCGTCCAACTAACTTGTATGGGCTTCTTCAGGGTAATAATCGAAATCAATAACATCAAAGAATTATATAGTGTTTTTTATTTAACAATCATATCAAAATCTACACTACGCTAAAACCAATCATATTTGGGTGTTAAATTTTTTAAATAGGATAATATGAGTGAGTAAATTGAAGCTAGACCACCATCAAAAACCTGGAAGCACTGAACGGCCGTTTCGTCTTATTATGGAAGTTCCATAATAGGACGAAACGGCCGTTCAGTGCTTCCAGGTTTTCGATGGTGGTCTAGCTTCAATTGACTCATGACTTCAACTATGAAAATACTAAATTCTCCACAAAACCCCTTCTGACCTAACATGAGTGAGTTAGATGAGAATCATGTGACAAGTTCACGAATGTGAAATAAAAGACTGAAATGAATTGTGTGTGTAAGAATGAGTTACTAATCAATGATATCCCCCAGATAATATGGTTTTATATCAAGTAAAAATAAGAATAAAAGGGTAAATTGAAGGTTGAAAAATCATTTCTGAATCATTGAATTGCAAATAAAAAAATGCTAATCACTAAATACACAACTGTAATGCTGAAAACAACTCTCATTAATTTCAGTCAAAATAACGATTCATGTGAAATAAAAAGGTTGAATAAAGAAAGAAAAAGTTCAACTACTTGTTAATGAATATTTGCCAAATAGTTGCTACCTGAATACCATACTATCTGTTTGAGCTGTTCTTATAAGCCCATATATACAGCGCTTCTGTTGTCAATCTTTCTTTATGAGCGTTAAAACCTTTCTGAAGTATTTTGGCCCCTTCAAAATTAATCCTGTGTCCTGTTTCTAACACATGTAACCCTATCGCAGATTTATTCTCAAGTTTTCTTATGTCAACCGAGGTTTTGGGATCATTTTTCAAACACTTTGTGTTCATTCAGTTGTCTGAATGTTTCTCCCACGTGAGCTGCATTACAATCATGACAATTGATCTCATAGACAATATTTTGTTGTTCAACCTTTGGTAACCTAACCTTAACTTTCACTAATGCCGACTTTATAGTGCCACGCGTCCGAAAATACACTTTTATGTCATGCTTGTTTAGAATTCGCTTGATTTCTACTGTTTCCCTACGGAATGGGATGACCACGGTGGAATTCCAATCTTTTCGTATATATTCTACTTTAGTTTTTATTTCATTTCTAATAATCTTTTTTAAAACCTCTTTTGAGTAGTTGTTATCTCTAAGTGTAGACAAAAATCTATTCAATTCAACTAGTTAGTCTTCCTTATCTGTAACAAGATTAATACTTCTGTTAGTTAAATTCTTTACAACTGTGACTTTCGTACACAGTGCATGAGCCGAACCAAAATCTAAGTATCTCTCTGAATAGATTGATTTCCTGAATGCATTTATTTTCAACTTACTATTATTATGTATTCGCTCAACCAAACAATCGAGAAATGCTAGTTTGTGGTCAACGGATTCTATTTCCTTCATCAGCTTAATTCTCGCCGAAATGTTCACATTTTCAAACAATTCTTCTAAACATGGTAAGCAGAGATGGATAGTGGCTAGCAGTGGAATCCAGGACGCGCGTTTCGTCCCATTTGGGACTCGTCAGCTGGATGTACCTGCATCTCAGAGTTGATGTTCACTCTGGGTTTCGAACCCAGTACCCTCGCTTCAAACGCCATCACGTAATCCACTCGGCCACTGAGTCCTGATAGCCACTTGCTTGTGCGATGGAGTGAAGTTTAAATTCATTCAGTATTGTTTGTTTGAATCTTTCCATTGATGTCTTAGGACTGCAACTGGTCAGTCTCTAATTGGCATATGTGCATATTGTACGTATTGTCTCGATATAGCCTTAATTCACAAGCATGGTAAGCAGAGATGGATAGTGGCTAGCAGTGGAATCCAGGACGCGCGTTTCGTCCTATTTGAGACTCGTCAGTCCTAACAAATCGATGGGAAGATTCAAACAAACAATACTGAATGAATTTAATTTTTATAAACATTTTAACACCGGATATCATTCATTAATAACTCATTCTTACACATGCACACACACACACAATTCACCCAGTCTTCTTTCATTTCACATTCGTGAACTTGTCACATGATTCTCATTTATTTCACTCATATTATCCTGTTAACAAAAATTCAACATTTAAATATTATTGGTTTTGACGTAGTATAGATTTCGTTATGATTGTTAAAAAAACGCCATATATTTCTTTGATGTTCTTGATTTTGATTATTACCCTGAAGAAGTCCATACAAGTTAGCTGGACGAAACTGTGGAATGGTTTAAATTTCAATCGCTGTGATTGCTTCAAATATATATATTTCACATACAAAAGTAGTTTTCATTTAAAATTACAAAATTATGTGATCACAAAAACTAATAAGCACTGAATCCACCAGGAAGGCGCAAACATATGTTTGGAGTGACTCGAACAGCCTAGTTTTCAAACAGAAATATCAGTAATCAGAGGAACTGACTTTTATGTCGTGTTTGTATGAACAAATGATTCCTTTGTGCTTGATGACTGTCTGGTTTAGAATTCCAAATACAATACGTTCTTTCGTGCTCACCTAGTTTTCTTGGTCTACGTTGCATTATTTCCGGGATAATTAGTTCTTTTAATAATGCGAATACTTCTAACTATCACATTTTAGTAGGGAGAAAATGACTTAATGTGAAGTAAGAAAATGAAGTACCAACAATAATCAGTTAATTATTTGCCTTAATTTGGCAGGAATACCTAAGCTACCGAAAACTAAGGCTTCTGGTGAACATATGTTACTGAATAATTCTCGGAGGAGTATATATAGTTTTGTACTGTGAACAATTACTTTTTCTGCTGAATCCAAAAGTCTTCCGTTTGTTGAATTAATCCACGAAATGGAAAGTATTGGGAATGCCTCGAAAATTTCTTAATACATGTTATAATGTATAACAATCGTTATTGTATATGAAACGTGCAATGATACGGAAAATACGTACGAGCAGTCTTGATTGCTATTCGGTCCTTCCTAACTGCCTAGCCCAGCCAGTTGAGTCCAGAACACAAATAACAGCCTCGGAAATATGAATCATTATTCACAAGCATACTGGGTTTATATACTAACCAAACAGACCCCATATACCAAAAAATAGAAAAATAATATTTGTACAATAATTGGCCAATGTGGCTATGGATAGGGGGAAAGTAATCAATAATAATAGTTCAAAGGTCAAAATAAGGTTACGGTAAGAGGAACACGAATACAATTAGGTCAGTTATTTAACAACTAAACAATAGGAATTAGGCATATTACCTTTGTCCATAATAGACCTCAGATTTACCATTCATGATTCACCAGGGGATATAACACCTCCCCTTTTTGAGAAATCCGGAGTTGATATCCGGATTTTAATTTTTTTTTTCGAGCTCCTCCTCCCCCACGAAATAGTGTTGGATCCTCATATACCCAAGTTTCTATTAATGCGATTCTAGTTATAACATGTTTCTGGTATTCCATAGGGAACCCGTTAAGATTGACTGGATGGTGAGGATCGACATTTGATGTGAGGTCAGAATTTGATTCTGCAGAAATGTAGTCATCAGACTTATTGCAAACATCAATGGCAGGTTGTGGATCAGTATGATAAACAGCGTCCACCAAAACTGCGCTAGGTTCCAGATTTGATGCATGTAACAAAATTTCTGGACAAGCTTGAGAATCTTTATCACTAGATTCTGTAGACATTTCTATTGCAGAATGAGATTCGCTCGTTGAACCGCTTGATATGATCTCTGGTACTCTGTGGGCGATTGGTGCGACCATTTTATGGGCTTTTAACATAGCATCGTATTGATGAGAGCTGAAAGCGTCATTGTTAGGACCTGCTAATTCAGGGATAGTGGTGTTTGAATCCACTACCGGGCACGTTTCTGAAATGGAGAGTGCTGGACAACCGGGCGTCTCTTGAGAGACTGCTGTTTCGTTTGAGTTGCGGCTGGTCGAGGAATCATGGGGGCTGCGATCATTTGCTAGCTCTGTGTGAAATTCATTGATTAATCCATCCACTTCCGACGCGTATGCAAAGCATTGGTGATCCAGAAGCTGTGTGCGTAGTTTGACCATGAACTCCAAATGTCGGTCAAATAGCAACTGTAAGCGGTCAGAAGGGAGCGTCATTTTTCACTTTTGTCCCCGTCGCCAATTGTTATAAACGTATAACAAACTCGTAGATGATATGGACGTGCAATGATACCGAAAATACGTACGAACAGTATTGGGTGCTATTCGGTCCTTCCTAACTGCCTAGCCCAGCCAGTTGAGTCCAGAACACAAATAACAGCCTCGGAAATATGAATCATTATTCACAAGCATACTGGGTTTATATACTAACCAAACAGACCCCATATACCAAAAAATAGAAAAATAATATTTGTACAATAATTGGCCAATGTGGCTATGGATAGGGGGAAAGTAATCAATAATAATAGTTCAAAGGTCAAAATAAGGTTACGGTAAGAGGAACACGAATACAATTAGGTCAGTTATTTAACAACTAAACAATAGGAATTAGGCATATTACCTTTGTCCATAATAGACCTCAGATTTACCATTCATGATTCACCAGGGGATATAACAATACATATGATCTGTGGCTGGCAGGAGAATCCAGGAGGAACATTTCGTCTCATTTAAGACTTGTCACTTAGAAGTACCTGGATCCCAGTGTTATTAATCCTATTGAAGTAGAACCCAGTGATTTTTTATGCAAACACCTAACGCGTTATCTATAACAATGTTCCTATTTCTATGTTTATCTGACTTATGTACAAGAAACCTTTGTATGAGAAACAAAGCTGAGCGATGAGCAAGATGTTTTTTTCAAGAAACGAATAATGGAGTTGTATAAGAGATATAAATCAAAGTAATTTATAAAAAAAATTATAATTAAGTTGCTTTGGAGGGAATAAAGAATAAATGCAACAAAATCACAGTGATAAAGTTTTAGATAAGTAACTCTAGGTTTCTAACCGGCCACCAGTAACAATTAACAGCCATGAGTTTTCTCACCTAGCAATCACTGCCAGGTTCATATACTCCTTGCTCTTTATACTTGGACTCCAAATCGGACGAAACTTAGTGAAAATACAAAGATTGATTATAAGGAATTATTTGACCCGGGAAATAAATTAAAATTTCATATGAAAATACTATTTTTTTATATGATTTGCTTACAGTCAGATTTGTATGAATTAAAGTGAGCAGTATCTAATATCAATTAATCAATAACTTACTATTTGAATACATGTTTTCAATACCCTACAATGAAACATCTACAACCAACAGATATAACTAAATGACTATGTTAAATAATTACTCTTTCTTTTAGTGCTCCATTGATCAGACTCCAACTTGAAGGAATGAATGGATAGCCCATGAATATAAATCTATTCAACTCCCTCTGTTACACCTAGGCTAACCCCGTTTGTGCGATGGCTGTAATAAGAAGCCAAGTACGGATGGAGTTGGATGAATTTTTCTCAGGCACTCTTTTACCCAAAAAGACATAACAAACGAGAGTTCAGAAATTGAAGTTAAGCGAAGAAGCCGACTGGAAAAGGCAAGTGTGCTAAATTATTTTGACAAAGCTTGACTAGATATTTATGACTAGAGAAAAATAAGCTAAAGACATTTAATGAATAGGGTAAGTGATACACACATATACGCTTATATAAAAATAGTCAAGGTCAACGAGCAACTAATTGATAAAGTCGAAATTTGACTGACGAAAAGTAAATAAATTGATCTTCCGGAAAATAGAATAACCCATGTGAGCTTGAATTAGTAATAGACACTACATTTTCAAGATATGATTACCTGTCACAGACAATCAATTTTAGATATCATTAGCACTTAAATCAATTAAGTCATTGGTCGCTTTAAGTGGAACTACGATCCTCATTAAGGAAGGATTGCGTAAATAGCTTGTGAATCTTAATATTGCTATTGTTTAAAGGATGATTTTATGCACATAATGTCGTAAAACAACTGATCAATAAGTACATGTCATGAATGGTTTGTATACATTTAACTATTTTGGATTACTAACAGAAAGCAGAAAAGTGAAAAGTCAGCTATGTTCTTGTTTCCTAATGTATAAAACCTGTTACTAGAGAGTTAAAATCAAATAAGTATTTATTGTATATAATATTCATGAATTCTCGCCTGTCAACTTGTCGCTAGTAGACTACTATTCTACAGAATACGCAAAAAATCACATTCAGTATAGTAGGAATAAAAAGATCATGAATAAGTAATCAAATTAAATACATAAATCTGAAGACTTAGAATTACCTGTTTCTACATCATTAACAAATTTTATCCAGTTCACCATGTTGGGATCAGTTGAAGACACGTATCTATCTACCAAGATGTTTACTTGTACTGGTGTAAGATCGTGCAGGTCTAAACGTGTTAGCCCTGCGGCCGTTAAACAACGTTCAAACTGAGATCGTGTTACATAGCCACTACGTAAACGATCGAAATCGTGAAACCCAGGTTTTAATGGTATACGGTTAACTAGAACCAAATGTCGGATACGGTTTAATAAAACCTCAACAGGCCATTGATCCCCAGCTGATAAAATTACTGGTATCACTGTTGAATGCCGATTTCGTTGGACTACATTTTTACCACAGCGTGTATCACCTATTTCAGGAGTGCATTTTGTTACAACCTTGTTTGATACTTCAAAATTCACATCTCCTGGGTTATCTTCATCGAAATTTACAGGGGCCGCGGCGGTAAACCAGTCATCTATCCTTTCGCAGAATGCTCCATAATTAATACAACCATTCGTAGGATTCGCAAATTTTCTACATAAACGACGACAATCTTCTTTACTCAGATTCAAACCAAGAAAGTGTAATACTCTTTCAAATTGTGTATTGGTAATACTTCTCGAAAAACATGATCCCTAGAAAAATGGTTTCACGAAAAAGATCTTTTATTAGAAACCTTAGCAATGTTTAAACTAGTTACTTCAAATTGAAATTGATGGTTGAACTATCTTAATAGTCAATTATACAGTTTGTTTAGTATGAGAGATTTATTTTATCAACCAAAATTGGAATATGCACTTAAAATGAAGGGAGAGACCTTTGATTTTGACAAAAATCATGGAACATGATTACGAATACAAATAGAAATTTTCTTCAGATGAGAAAAATCTTAAGTTTTTACATTTGACTGATCCACCAAAACTTTCCTTAATGACTCGTATTTGTGGAAGATATCTTGACACTACCATTGAATAGGTCTTTGAAATGAATCGGATCATTGTATTAAACATCATCTAATCAGATGTTATTTTTACAGAAGTAATTTAAACTGAATGTTTATCACAAAGTATTATTAGGTTTAGCATGTGAATTAATTAGTCCTCTAAACAGTTATGAATTTCCCAGGATGTTTGAAAACGTCCATTATTAATCATTTCAAAAAAGCCTGGTAAGATGTCTTTTTCACTTATCATCAAACTGAATATGTACACCATAGATATGTCTAGATGTTAAAGTAAAAAGTGCCCATTACTTTAATATTTCTTTAGTCTAAGATCGAGATAATCCTAATATTACTCAGAATTCCAGAAGAGAACTGAAGAGTTATAAATATAACTAGTCGAAAAACTATGTAGGAGAAATGTAGAGATATGATCATGTAGTAGGGTAAAGTGAAACAGTTAGCTACGAATATAGAACTAGCCAGTTCATTTATGAATCAAAACGGGTTTTGATTAGTGAAAGATTACCACACTTCTTAAAGCGACATGAAGCATCACAAAATTGACTTAGTTAGACCAAACAGAACTGTAATAAATTTCATGAATAATTTCAAGCAAGTGGTTAAAATACATTGATAATCTTTGAAATTTGATAGTGGTGCGATTATGAATTTAAAATTTCAGCATTATAAGAGCTTGAGAAGAAAATAGTGAGTTACATTCAGATTATCTATCTCGATTAAAATAATGAAAACTTTGATAAACTCAATGTAATACAAGGATTCTGTTTTACATCCCGAGACAATATCAGCAGTAAGGTAAGCTAAACATTTCTTGAATAGTATAAAATAATCCTTTTTAATCGGTCATTAAATCACTATCCGTTTGTAGCAGGTCATCTTTATATTACAAATTTGTAGGAATTAATCGATGTTTCTACAGTAATAAAAAGCTGACTTACCATATCATAGTCTTGAAAGTATGGATATGTTAAGATTCTTTTTTCACGGACTTGACGTTTAATTTCTTCAACTAGTTTAGATACACGATCTTCGTCTTCTTGGCTTAATACGCATAAAGGCTGTTGAAATATTGCCAAAAGGGTTACATAATTTGCAACAATTCCAACTTTGTAAGTTTTAAAGAACATGTTTAATATTTCTCGGTTAACTTGTTTGTTCTCTACATCTAATGTTGCTATTTATATCAAGTTGATCATGCCTGTAAACTGGTGTGAATTCTGTAATTATTATTATTTTCAGAATATATATATATATATATATATATATATATATATATATATATATATATAATATGATTATATTATTTGCAAAAGTGTTATACCCCGAAGAGAATTATGAGGGGTAACTGATGAGGACTATTTATGAACAAATATGACATGTATATTTCTTACTGTATAACTGTTAAGTAACTAATCTATTCATATTCGTGTCCCTCTTATTATAAGCTTTATTTTGACCTATACACTATTATTATACGATTTACCATTCTTGAGTTATCCCTTTGTCCACTAATCACTGTTCCCCCTATTCACAGCCACCTTTGGCTAAATCTTGCACATGTGTTATTTTCTATTTTATGGTACGATGTGGTCAGCTTGTTTGGTATATAAATGCAGTATGTTTGAGAATAATGATTCATATTGCAGAGACTGTTCTTGGTGTTCTGGACTTAACTGGCTGGGTTAGGCAGAAAGCAGGACTGTTAAGTACTCAAGATTGCTCATACGGTTTTCGTATATCGTTGCTCTGATCGATAATACACTGCTCTTTAATTGGTGGGGATCATCACGTCATATATTAAACAGGGCATTCATTCACTCGATATAACAAAAAGTCAAATCAAACTTTGACTAGGACTCAAGAAAATATGACATTTTCGATTAAATAAAGGAATATATAACGTCAACTGGCTAAACATATATCTTGAGTAATCGAATTCAGATTGGAGCCTACAAACAAATGTCACAATGGAAAAGGAGCTTGAGACAATGTTATCTTCAGGTCCTGTAGAATAGATAACGGTTATGCAACTGAATGGTATAAATAACTGGTCAAATTATATGTAATTCTTAGGATGTATCCCCTTCATAAAGTCGTATATTCTGTGTATTTCATTTTCACTTGTTTATATAAGTGAATATCATAACGTTATTACCTTACTTATCTCAAATTTCAAACAAACATTACAATGTTCAGTATATCGTTTCCTCTTTTTGTTTCTTATGTCGTTTCGAACTAAAATTAATCGATTACAGTATGTTAAGCTTTTTATAATAATATTACTAATGTAAATTTAGACCGTTTGCAGCTGATGAAAAGCCTCGAAATATGATGAATTCATGTTATTCTGAAAATGTTGTTCTAGCTTGATTTAATTTTATCAATAAATCAGAATGTACAAAAGCTGAAATTACAATTCATTGTTCATGTTCACTTTTCACCAATGAAGTTGCTCAATCAGGCACTCTTTGCTAAATTGTATTGAAAATTGAATGAATAATGATTAATCAATCATTTAAGTAAACACAGTCTGTAAGACAGTTCTGTGGTCAGAAAACATATTTAACACATCTGAACCCAAGTCACATCGCCCTAGGTTGGATATCCTACCTAGAGCATTAGTAGCGCGACAGTCCTAATTAAATGTTTTTTCCTGGTTGAATAAAGGAACGTTTTGCTTATCATAGTTATACATTATGCTGTAAACATTAGTGACGTTATAACCAAGGGAAACCACGTCTTGGCTACTTAATTACCACCTATTTATAGTTCAATAGGTACTTTATACAATAAATAGTTGTCACTTGTTTTATTTTATTTTGCGCATTTACGTAAGAAAAACAACCATCTCATAAGTAATCAGTAACTTGATTAACCATTTTTACTTTGTGTTGATTGGTATCGGTTAGAAAACAGTCACTATTCAAGCCCGTTTGACAGTTTAATTTGTTCTGAGTTTTTATGTAACAGACTACTTTTTCACACTTATAACTATACTTAAAAAAGTGTTGTAGAGCACATTTTATCCTAGTTTAAGGCCAACAACTACGTGTATATGCTTCCTAAAAGATTTTAATATTTTATAGGATAATTGCCTCGGTGAATAATATAGACACAATCAGTACATACATTTACAATAGTCAGTTAACGAAGCACAATCAGAAAACATTGGATGACTACAGAATCTATTTTTACTCTTTTTAAGATAAATTTACATTAGTTGTGTGCAGGTTTAACACTACAGGATCACTGACAATTAAATTTAAAAACGTTCAAATTCTAGGACGATATTGCCATTCTGCTTACCTGTGAAAGTGCACCTCTAGCTGGTATAGTAATTGGTTTTAACGGATCCTTCTCCAAATACAGCGTCTGAAAAGCTGAGAAAAGAAGAGGGTTTATGAAATAACTAGTTATTTAAAAAAAGCCTAATGTAGGGACGGATTTTAATGTAAAACAATATGAGCGATTTAATAGGTAAGTTCCGTAAATTATAGGATCACTGATACTTATAAGTATAAGAATTTACAGTAAATTTCTAGTATCTATGATTGCGACAAAATAGCTGAATTAAAGAAGTCAAATTGAGTTTTATTTTAAGTCTGGCAATTAGAATTACATATTTCAATCAGCTGTTATTAAAATAGTTAAATAATATATAGGGAAGTATGGTAATAATTCATCTACAGAACCGTAGTAAAGAAACAGAAAGTCAAGAGAAAGCATCCTAATTGCTGTAAAACCTATGGTGACATTGTTATATGAACAAGGTAGATTAGTGAGGAAAGCTAGGAACCTACATTAGGACATTCAGATGAAGAATTACGCAGGTAATAGATATGGAATATGTGTACGTTTTGTTTAAAAAATAATGGTGATATTCGTACACTAAAGACTAATCGTGCTTAATATGCTCTTCAGTTCATGTATAATATTGTGTGGTGTGCGAATTCATGAACAGAAATTGATTAACAAAAGTCATTATGTAGCATACGGTACTGTTGTGGATTGTTTAGATTTTACGAAAAAACAATAAAGGAAATACAATTCAGTAACTCGACCAAAGCCATAAAGTTCATAAATCCTCAAGTACTTGCTTGAGAAAGCCCCAATAACGTGAAGAGAATGAAGAACTCATTACGTTAACCATTATCCTTGTTAACTAGCCCACGTATGTATTTAAAAGTTCCAAGCCGTTCTAGTCAGTTCATTGGTTGTTGATGTCACCAACATTAAAACTGTTATTTACATGAATTCAGTAAGACGACTGAAGAAAAATCTCTCATTGCAAAAGCAGAGACCATAGGATGAATTGTGTGGTGGAACTAAAAGTAGTTTTTCATCCTGATAAAAATCAATAGATATCAAGATGCTCGATCATACTAGTTTTTCGTGAACCTCACTAAATTTCAGTGATCATTACAATTTTCAACTACTTATAACATTTCAGCAGTAGAATGTATATAATAAATCTATTTAAACAAAAAAATAATATATCGGTGGATAAAAATCACCATCACCATTAGTCATGAATGAACCAAGGATGTTTTTAAATCTATACAAATGTCTAATCACAATAACCAAAATCAGTTTTCCAGTGTTTAGGAAATGGTTTTAGAAAATATAATCATTTTTCTTAACCAGAATAAAGTAATGATCAGATGGTCGGATAACTTGTTTGATTAATAGTCCTGGGTTAATAACATTGAGACAAATGTTATCTCACGAAACCAGATTCTACGTCTCTTACTATATCAAGCTTTCATCTGGCATTGAATATTGTTTCTTCAAGAAATTGTTCATTTAAAACAATTAGTCCCCTTGATAAATTTTGATAATGTAATATATCACATAGTTCTGATAATTTTCGTCTTCTTATCACATTATCAAAATTGTTCTTTTATTTCATTCATTAAAATATTCGTTAGTGAAAATGGTTGGATTGGTAACCGAAATTACAAGTTACCAGGCAAATGTCTTAGAAACAGTTGTTCTTGTCCTCTCCTGAACTTTTCCACAGTAACAAAACGTTTTTCATAATCTGTTCATCGTTCGTTCTGTAAGTGAATTTTTTATACATGTATTAAAATATCTTTACAAAAAACAATCACTTTTTACATACTTACGTGAGTCAACTTCTCTACAAAATTCGCGATAATTGATGAACTGAGGGTTTGTTGTTGAACGGTAGTAGTTTGCAAGCATTTGAACCTCCTCACGACTTAATTTAGCTTCCTTACCAACAGATGATAGGAGAGCACATGTGAACTGATGTTCCGTTACCTCATCATGTCTTAATTTATCGTAATCCATAAAAAAGTCCATAACACGTATACCACGGTTCCGAATAGTAACTTTTATGCGATCAATGATCATATGTTGTGATGGAATTAATAAATTATCTTTTTGGAAGACATGATCAATATTTTTGTCTTTCTACATAAGGATTAAAATTGAAATGTACAGCATGATACACAAAACAGTATTATTCAGCCACATATACAAGATCCAAGTTCATTTCCAATTTAAAATCATATAAATATGTACGGGTTCCACTCAACCCTAATCGATACTCTAATATTATTAACAACAAACTAGATATAAAAGGTCATTTTTTAAAGTAACCATATTAGTTTGAGTATGTCCAAAGGATAATATAATTATTAACAACTAACAACAAACCATCAAATTGTAAATCGGATCAGTCTAAAACAAATACAATGCTTGAGATTTTTAACCAGATATAAATGAGCTACACTCTCTTCAGTGGGACAAATTTTGTACTAAGCTGTTCATCGCTTTATATACCCATTTCACCTATTGTGAGTACCTTCGCTGGTAAACATTTATTGTCCTTCAAGACTTTCCAATATAGAACGTATCAAAATCGTCACAACCTAATCTGTAGAAACAACTATTAGAACGTAGGATGTTTATTATATTCTCTTTTTATTTTAGTTTGTCTTTTTCTAAAGTAAGGATCCTGATCCCTTTTCTGTAAAGATTCAGTGCTAGCGAAGAGTCTTCTCGTGAGATCCCGGCCCGTGTCAAGGAACACTTAAGGTACACAAAAAGACCTATTAATCCTGCAGAATTGGAAATTTTACAGGTTAAATCAGTAATAGCAGCACATTTCTCAATAACCACCGAATCGATATTAAAAATACCAAAATAATTCAGAAAGTCTTTAACTACTATAAAGAGAGGCCAGTGGCCGAAGCGTTCCACGTAATGCTAGATCACTCTGCCCTCAGTAGGAAAGAAGGTCTGAATATTCATTCAACCTGAAATATTTATTCATACAACCACATATGACCTTATTTATTTTCCACACACGCACAAACCTAATTTCAACCTTACTACTTGACTTTACAAATACATATGTTCTCCATACTCACACTCTGACACACAAATTAATACAGTGACAAGTCACATAAATTCACCTTGATCAAGAATAACTTGACATTGACGTATTCAGGCCTACTATGATTTTGATTGTATCGAAAGTGTTCTACATTGTTTTCTTCTTACTATTTAAACTTGTGTTACCTTAATTCAGCTATTTATTTACTCTGAAGAAGTGGCTTGCATTAGTCCACAAAACGTTAGAAATACAATTTTTCTACTCATTGGAATATAACATAATATGCATTTAACGTGGGCCTAATATATTTACGAAGACTTACTGCAAGTTTTGTGTTGTCTTCCAATGCTTTTTCGTATGAGTCAATCATTTCAAGGTCTTTTTCAAAAGCTAGATAGTCTACAAGACCAGGATTAGTTAGTGATTTATAACACTGAACTAGTGACATCATTTCTTCATCACTGACATCCTTCGGACCAGGAAACCCTCTGAAAAACTACGAACATTAGAAAAATTTATGAAAATTTACAAACTTGGCTTTCCGTCACCTCACCTAAGTTATGAACATCGTACTGTTTATAACACTGGCGTATTATATAACCTTGGTTACGGATAAATTGATTGATTCTCGAAAGAAGTGGTTTTATGTATTCCAATTTTCCATCATTGTACAGCTTATGCTGTGATTTTGTGCCTACGCTCGGAGATCTAATCGGTTAGCTGTAGTAATGAAATTACTCGATTGTTTGGAGAACCTTGGATTCCGGGGTTACACTAAAATCATTTTCATCATATTTACCTTCTATTTCGCGAACAAATTTCCTCCAGTTAATATACCGATTCTTATCAACCCCATATTTTTTAAATAGAAGTTTTTCCTGTGAAACGTCAAGTGGAACACCAATCAAATTTCTTAAAATTCTTAAGAATTGGTTTCCTGAAACTTATGAGTTCATAATTATACTGTATTACCAGTGACATATCCAGACCTTAAGTTATCATAATCGTGAAAGTTTTCATCAAATCTGCATCTACGATCTTTTGCAATGTCTCGAATGTAGTTTTCAACATTTTGCACTGTATCCAAAGCCATACGAAAATCAAATGTGTTTTGAGGCGTTACTAACACTATTTTGATGAAGTCATGCAACCAAACAAATACTATAAACCTCATAAATTGGAACATTTGACAAAAGTGAATAATTTTATGTACTGAACTACACTTTTTATACTGCGTACAGCTATTACTTTTTCAGTCAAAGACGACAAAAGAAAATATACATTAACCAGTAATGAGTGAGATTCGGAGTGTGTTTTACAATATCTTCAAACCCAAATAATCCCTCACTCTTCAAAGGAGTCAGTTGAGACTGCAACTACTATTGATCCAGTAGTAAATTTCATAATATCTTATGAAAGTGTTTAACTGCTGGGGTTTCCTCATTCAACGTATACGTTCTGTTTTCTTGTATTCCGTTTAGTCTCAAGGAGTGTATGTCGTCTACTGAGAAAACAAGTGTGATGAGTGATATAATTTTTCATGATCAAAGAAGCAATACCCGATGTCATTATAACTACTGTAAACCAGTAAACTTATTTCCTCTCTCGTCTTGGTGTTAACTTTTTGTTCCAGGTCATCAGACAGCATTAAAAGAGAGTACTCTTAACATCTGACTGCAGAACTCTTAATCAATTGATTAGTTGCTTATGGGTTCTTACGTGCAGAGTAAAAATGAGTGCGCCGATCGTTTGCGGTGCGAAAGACATTCTGTTTGAATTTTTGTATGCTGATTTCAAAACCATTGTTTCGTGTTCATTGCTGTAGAGACACTTAAACTAAATGAAGATCATTAAGGTTGTGATTATCAGAAGTTGGAGAAAACCGGATTAAGGCGTACCATCATAGCACCCTATAACGCTTTATGTTAATAAATGGGATTGGTAAAGTTATTGTTGTTGCGCAAAATGAATCTATAAAATAAGTAGTTCTGTAAGTCTTCGATATTTGATGCTGACCTCATTAGCTTACTGGACACACACTAGCTGAAAGCGCTGTCACGCATCCTCAACAGATCACGAGTAACTAAGCCGTGCTACTCATTTCTTAAAACCACTAGCCAGTTTAGATTAAACGCTTCCAAAGATGTCGATAGCCTTTCAAATGTATTTTCGAATCTCTTCATCTCGGAATACTTCAGTTATAAGGGTGTTGCTTGTAAAGTGGTTGTCAAACTCTGAATACTTGAAACATCTTTAGTACTAAGTTCTCAGTTTGGGCGTAAAGGGAAATTTCTTGGTAAGAGAATCCAACCCTAATACTTGGTAAAACCAAGAATATACTTACAGTATAAAGTTAAGATAAAAAAAATCGTGACGACTAGCTAAAATTTACACAAAAAATTAAGTTAAACTCAACACATCTGTAACTTTTTATTTGTCTTGAAGAAACAAAATCTAAGGAGCTCTGTTTGCAGTAATGTTTGTTGTCACCTTTCTCACTAGCTATGAAATTCGCTAAACTTCTCAATGAGCAATAAAAGTGCAGCTAATGAACAAACTGATGAATTATCGAAAGTAGGGAAGAGAACCGTCTTGTTCCTCATCTTCAAGGAACGATACAGAGCAAGCGAGTTGTAATGGACTTATAGCATTGCTTCCAGTATATTCAGGGTGTTGCGAGGTCTGGAAAATGATCACAAAATAGGATTCAAAGACGAAAACAAACCCTATTGACGAGAAACTCCGAGAAGGAGTTTTGTCGAGGGGTTGATGTATGAGTACTTGATCTTTATTTGATTGCTTCAAAACTCAGCTGTTAGTTATTCATGACTAACATATTGTGAAGCGCTGTGTAGCATATTATAAAGTGGAAATAACCCTAATTGTGAGACTAACCTTAATGAAGCTTGTCGTACAATAATTGAGGAATTTATTCGCATTCAATCACAACGATCAATTTCACTAATTGAATAAGTTCACTAAACCGATGACTAATTAACACGAAGTTCTGATAGTTTGGTTCATTGAAATTTAATTATTGACTGAATATTTTAAGTGCATGTAACATTTTGGTTTTTTGATTGGTCGTGCTTCACTGTTGCAATCAGTGATTGATGCATAAGAAAATATCGATTTACAATCATGTATTATCTGTTTTATTGAGCCACATTGGCTTTGTTCCATTCAGCGACTAGAAAGTAGTAGTTTTACTTCTTAGCCATAACAAGCATCCAAACAATCCATAATCCTAGAAACCATTGGGTTATTGTGGTCGAATATGACATTGTTTCCCAAATAAAATATGTTTTAATCACTACCGTCTTGTATTATGTGTCACAATGTATTGCACTCTGAGTTTAGAACACTCGATATCGCACTTAAATCTATGCTCTTATGTCGACATATATGGTGAGCAGATATTTTGTGAAGCGTGTATCAAATCGCACTTACAAATTGCCCAGTTATTTCAGGAGTGAAGAATGGTCAATGTAATTTGTCACTCTGCACTCAGTAGATCAACGAAAGACCAGAAAATACTGTAACGTTAAAAGCATATGTGAGTCTTCTTGGAAGTCTCCTTGAAAACAAAGAAAGAGGGCATTACAATAAACGTCATCCAATGCTATGCGCCTATCAATGACTAAGATGATGACGTTAAGGACCAATTCTACGATAGTTTGCAGTTGATCGTCAAGAAGTGCCCAACAAAGGAATTAACCATAAGGATGGGTGATTTAAATGCCAATATTGGGATGGATAACACCGGATATGAAGACATCATGGGACGACATGGACTTCGAGAATGGGACGAAAATGGTGAGAAATTTGCAAACCTATGTGCCTTCAATAAACTGGTCATAGGCGGCACTATATCCCCACACAAACTCATTCACAAAACCACCTGGACCTCATCGGATCACACTACGCAGAACCAAATCGACCATATCTGCATCAACAAAAAGTTCAGGAAGATGATGGAGGATGTGAAAACCAGGAGAGGAGCTCTTAGCTTCAGATCATCACTTGCTGGTCGCTAAGATGAAATTAAAACTTAAAAAGCACTGGACAATGAGGCGGACAACAACACAAAAGTTTTTCATCGGGATACTGACAAACTCAACAAATTCAAGATAGCCCTCAGCAACAGGTTCAAGGCTTTTCATGGTCTACTCAATGGAGAAGGAACTACTAAGGAGAGCAACTGGAGGGGTTAAAAGAAGCAATCACTTCAACATATCAAGATGTTCTGGGCCACAAGAAGCACCATCACAAGGAATGGATCACTGTTGGTACACTGGATAAAATTGAAGAAAGGAGGAGGCAGCAATCAATAGCAGCCGAACAAGAGCAGAAAAGCCAACGCACAAGCCGAATACACAGAGGCAAATAAGCAAGTGAAGAGGAGTATCAGAACCGACAAACGTAAATATGTGGAAGATTTAGCAATGACGGCGGAAAAGGCTGCGAGAGAGGGAAACATGAAACAACTGTATGATACAACAAAGAAACTTGCTGGAAATTGCCGTAAGCCAGGATGACCAATGAAAAGCAAGGAAGGCAAAGTAATCCCCGACATTGGAGAACAACGAAACAGGTGGGTAGAACACTCCAAAGAACTCTTGAATCGACCAGCTCCACTGAACCCACCCAACATCGAAGCAGCACCCACAGACCTCCCAATCGATGTTGGCCCAACAAAAGTTGAAGAGATCAGCATAGCCATGAGACAAATCAAGAGCAACAGTACCAAAAAACATCCCAGCAGAGGCACTGAAAGCAGATGTGGCAGCGACTGCAAAGATACTCCACATTCTCTTCAGTAAGATTCGGGGTGAAGAACAAGTATCAACAGACTGGAAAGAAAGACTTCTCATCAAAATACCAAAGAAAGGCAATCTCAGCAAATGTGATAACTACAGGGGCATCACTCTTCTGTCAATACCAAAGAAATTCTTCAACGGAGTGTTGTTAAACAGAATGAGAGATTCCGTAGACGCCCAACTTCGAGACCAACAGGCTGCATTCCATAAGGATCGATCATGTACACACCAAATTACAACTATACGGATCATTGAGGAACAATCAATTGAATGGAATTCATCACTCTACATCAACTTCATTGATTACCTGAAAGTATTTGATAGCGTGGACAAGACAACACTATAGAGGCTTCTTCGACACTACGGCCTTTCTGAGAGGACAGTCAATCATAAGGAATTCTTACGATGAATTAAACTGGAAGTCGTGCATGGAGGACAACTCAATATCTCGTTCGAGGTAGAGACCTGTGTCAGGCAAGGTTGCTTGCTCTCACCCTTTCTCTTTCTCCTGGTGATTGACTGGATCATGAAGACGTCAACATCTGGAGGAAAGCACGGAATGAAGTGGACAGCTAGGATGCAGCTAGACGATTTAGACTTCACAGATGATCTGGCTCTTCTATCACACACGCAACAACAAATGCAGGAGAAGCCCACGAGTGTAGCAGCAGCCTCAGCAGCAGTAGATCTCAATATGAACAAAGAGAAAAGCAAGTTTCTCCGGTACAATACAACATGCACCAATCGAATTACACTTGACTGAGAAGCTTTGGAGGATGTGGAAACCTTTACATATGTGCGCAGCATCATCGATGAACACGGTGGACCTGAAGCAGATGTGAGGGCGCCGATAGGCAAAGCGAGAACAGCGTATTTACAACTGAAGAACATCTGCAACTCAAAAACGATTGTCAACCGACACGAAGATCAGAATTCTCAATATAAATGTGAAGACAGTTCTACTGTATGGGGTGAAAGCCTGGAGAACTAGGAAAACCATCATCCAGAAGATACAGGTGTTTATTAACAGTTGTCTGCACAAAATACCTCGGATCCTTTGATCAACAACTATCAGCAACAACCTATTATAGGGTAGAACAAACCAGATTTCAGTGGGGGAAAAATCAGGAGGAAGCGCTCGAAGTGGATAGGACGCACATTGAGGAAAGCAGCCAACTGCGTCACAAGGCAAGCCCTCACATGGAGTCTTGAAGGTCAAAGGGAAAGAGGAAGACAAAACACACAAAGTTGTTCATCGTTTCACTTCGTCAAACTCAATGATCAGAATATTGGAAGGATACGATTCTCGTCTCGATCTCCGAAGACTGATAAGCGACAACTCGTGTCTAATTGCTGACTTATTTATCTAGCAAGCAAAATAATTAAACTGCAAGAAAAATATAGTCAGGAAAAAGTAGCCTAGGCAGTTAGAATCACATGGTCCCAGTAAGAAAAAGGATACTCTACCCACAAAAGCTTGTGTTCACGTTATTTACAGATTTCAGCGAAGCACTTCAAAAGACATTTCATTTTGGACTTATGTACAACTTTCTTGACTTCTCAATAATAAATATGAAAATATACATTCCCTATAGATGGAAACATGGATTACTTCTCTCTCTTAAAAATGGCTTTGGTACCAATATATCTAATCCTTTTCCCTCTCTACGATCAAGCACTTCTGATGTCACCCCAGGAAGACTTAAAAATAATGATCAAATAACGTTAGGGTGGATCCTTTTTCTTCTTGTCACCTGAAAGAACTACAAATGATTATATCGTAGTCTATTAATTACTTATGATAATTTTCCATCTATCACGCTCTCTTGTTTCTTACTTTCATAACAAAGCAACTACAAATACACTCAAAAAAGGTCAATCAACTCAGACGGATTAAAGACTTTCCCATTAGATTGTCGATTGATAAAACTCTCCATTTAAAAACGTATTTAAGGCTTCGACCTTCAGTTTACTCTAAGTGAATTTAAATCGGCGAAAAGGCCCCGAGACTATGACTGAAATGTCATATTCACCCTCCTATCCTTCACAGTCAGAAATAGAGCTATCAGTTGTAGTGTATTATTCGATCAGAGGGATAACGCCAAATTAAATAAATTTTTACATTTTCATACTGATGTTAATATTACTAATTTTACTGAACGTATCCTTAACTGAATGTATATGGTCAAGAATTCAGACAAGGCCATGTCCTGACATCTCGTGCCTCACATCTTGTACGACAACTAGTCGCCTTACACCGGGTAAACACCCAACACATCGACCATTACCAAAATATATCTTTCAGTCCTTCCAAATTAATTTTGCTCCTAAAATGTAGAGAAAGATGAAAGTAAATCCAATGCCAAACAATTAACTGGTGATAACACTCCAAAACTTTGATCCATAAGAATAACTTGGTTTTTCCTACAAACAATGGAAAAACTATTACCGCACCCACATTGGCCTATCGTCAAAAGCATATTAAAACGCATACGTTTGCTACAAATGTAAAAGAAATACCTTGTATACTTTCCTGTTCTACATCGAAGTATAGTTTTCAGTGTGAAAAAGGGTAAGAATTGTGCTCAATACTCATTTCTGGACTTCAACACTGTCTTTTGCCTTATTTGAGGACAACTACCTTTTAACAGGTCTTTCAGTATTCACTCCGATAGGGTGAATGACAAACCGGCTGTTCTTATTGCTCTGAAAGTAAACAGTACATTGTCCTTGAAGCTAGGTGCCCGACATCTTCGCAAACTCGGGATACACTAGAAAGAGCTATTCTTTCCCCTTTTCCTTTTTCATTTTTCCTGCATGGTCTGCCACCTTCAACGGAGAACACTTGATAAGGATATGGACGAACTTACCGCATTTCTGACTGTCTAAGAACTATTGAAACTATTTAACTTTATGTTGATCATCCAACGATGGCCATTTTCAATAGTCTCGCACTTAATCCCTCTACATATTGATCTGTTTATTTTCGCTTGAGGCATAAGGATCACGCAGACACTTGTTTGAAGTCCCGTAACGTCTATATAACTGGAGATTCTATAATAGAAAGAAGTTCAAAAGGCAGATACTCACATGTGAGCTTTGCTTTCCATTCATTTCTGTCTTCCTATGCTTTCTTGACACGGAAGGCCCAACCGTATCTCCTACCTTGACACAGTGGTTGAGCTTGCCTATCTCGATGATGCAGTCGAGCTATGTTTACTAGAACACGTATCCCTTTAGGATCTAACATGTCAGCCAGGTTGGTTGAAGAACAGTAAGGCTAAAAATAGGAACTGAAGACCCGAAGACAGAGTCGTACTATCGATCGTAGAGCGGTCTGACGAGAGTGAGGTATTCCCCCTTGACAATCAGCATCTGAAGGGACTCAATCTTCCTATGACGGAATAAAGAGATTAGGAAACGCCGACCCCGAAAATATCACACCTCATATTTATCCCATGGATTCCGTCTCTGGTGCCAGAGCCTTTTGAAGTGCGGAACCAACACACAGAAAACTTCTCACTAAAACGTCCTGCGTGGACGACCTCAAGCAGCTTGCCATTGAACCCCGAGCTCAAGCTATCAGGTAGACAAGACCACCATTAAGTCAACCTCTATTTCAGGTCCTTTAGGAAGAAAAGTCCTTACAGCGTGAACAACCGTGCAGTGAAAATCATCCTCATAACAATCCTTCTATCCTCACAACTAACTATTCCCGTATATCTTTATCGCCAAACCACACCAATGCTAACTATTTGAGTTTTTGAAATGCTATTCCTGGCCTCTTGAAACCGCACTCAAAATAATAAGTCAAAGATTCTAATGTTCAAACCTTGTGTCATTTATGATGACAGGCTTCTTTATCAAGTACTCTGGGATCTTGCGCCACCCATGAATTCCGCATCCCTAAAACGCTCATACTGGTTCCAAGTGTGGTCATTCATTTGACCGAACTATGCTAATAAAAAGAACTAGTGTGATTGACGCCTCGAGTATCTGGAGATCTCACCACTTCTTCCAGCCGCATCGTTGTAGGTATAACGGTAGTTTTTAAAGTAGAACGGGACTCCCCAGGCTGAATTTCAACAGACAGTCGTTTGATTTAACAGAATGGTTAGGACTGGAAAAGATAAGGACATACGCCATTGCCATTTCTGTCTGTGCATACGTTCCCATTGACTGCAACTCGACTGGAGTGAAAGATGAATTTTTTTTAGTAAGCGGTCCGACTTCCCCTCTAAAAGCTAGACGCTCAGATGTAGTAATAGTGGTAGATGACTTTGATTCCCTTATCGGCAAATTAAACCAAGCAGAATGGCTAATATGCAGATCTTAACGTTATAGCGGCCGAGAAAAAAACGAAAAATGACAACCGCCTGCTGCAACTGTGTTCAGATAAATGTTTGTTTCTAGTAAGCACCAAATTTGGACTTCAAAAGAAACACCATGTGACGTGGAGACTCTTACAATTGACCCACCAATGAACTCAAATAGGTCGTGCTACAGTTAGCCTTTGTTGAAGAGGCTTAATAGAAGACTGTTGTTTATTCTGAAGCGAATGTTTAGAACTATAGGCCTATAGGGAATCTAACGCGAGAGAGGTTAATAGGACCTGATGGATTAAGTTCTACAATCTCAAGAGATGGTCTAATTCAAGCAATTGGATTGACTGAGATTCCAGGTAGAATCTAGGAACTCAATGTTATCCTATTTGACTGATCTCGATTGACGATCATCCCAATCTATAAGAAAGAAAAAATTCCTCTCGTGATAATCAGAGGGATCAGTTTGACTAACACAATGCCTAAGATATTGGGACAAATAATATTTTAAGCAGCAAACCTGAGAAAAACACTGGTTTTAGACCTGGATGTGAATGTATAAACCAAATGTTGATTAATCTGGGTTTCACAAGAGAAAGTTTTTGAAACGTTGTGTGCTGAGGACTCCATATTGTACTAAACACGTATTATATGAAGCCAATAATAATAAAAATTAAAAAACTAAATAAACTCTTTATTTCAAACTCGTATACATACTAGAGGGAGCTTGTGAGAAAATCTGACAAGGTGAAGTATAAGAGGAAAAGCGAGTTGAGGACCCTACAAGCAGTCAGTAACTATCATCAATATGGTAAAGACAATTAAGGCGGTCTGAAAGTCGAAATTAGATTTCAGTGAGACAGACTTTCGGATGTTTCACAGCCCTGTAAGTAAAGACGAATCACTTTAGTTTTTGTCAAAGTTCAAGTATAAGTTAGAATAAAGTGAACCACATATTGTGACGTCTTATTGAAATAGCCTAATTCTCTTTCAAATGATGTGATCATACGTGAATTTTTAAAAATTACATAGCTAGGAAAAGTACAACCATTTGTATCCCATCGTGGATTTATTATAACGTCAATTCTAAGTACTAGAATTCCAGTTCTGACTGGCAATAGTACTGGGACATCCTCTTGGAAATCATACGCCACTCAAGGTCACTCTTGCCGCTGGTTTAACAGTACGGTAAGCAGCTAGCAATAAGCGTTGCTGTCGATTGGCAATTTTAAGCGTTTTTCTCATACTTGAGAACTGAAGAATCATTTCGTCATCTCTCTTCATTGGAATTAAATGAATCTATTTGTGCAGTTTTTGTTATTTGACATAGAATAAGTTAACCTTTGGTTGATTCGGGAAACCTCATGTACAGAAATATCATTTTACGACTCTGAAACTGCGGGTTAAAGTTCTACAACTTTTGATCAGGAGGCATATATGAGACAACTAAGCAATTGGGATGAAACAAAGAGTTGTTATCTCTTTAACTCTAGAATCTGTTAAGGGGTTCACTCCTACTTACAAGTCACTCGTTGATTTCAGGTGCCTATCATATGTAGAAAGTTTCCAGTGTGTAGTTGAAACAGAGTGCTATGTACAACCAAAAATGCTTTTATGAACCAGAGGACACCGTAAATTGAAATAACTAAAACTCTCATCATACGGTGTTCGATATTTACGTTTTTTTCCGAGAACACAATGTATTCCCGTTGTATATGGGTGATAAACTTTATGGTGTTATAAAACGACGCATTTAGTATTAACCTAATGAGGATTTGAGGTGAGACAATAATGCGTGGACGACTTTTAGGCGACGCCAAAGTGACTGCGAGAGTCTACCTACTTACCAGGGCTAAATGAGGGTCATAAAGCAGTTTGATGAATAAGGATTATGATTTATAGTTGATGGTTAGAGTTAGGAATTAAATTTATGGTTTTTCATCACGCCGGTTGGCCAAACGAGTGAGTGGATTCCGCATCAAAATCTAAGACCTATTATCGTAAGTCTGATTGTTTCGTCCATAAAAGTCTCGCCGGACATGAAAGCAATACATGAGAAGTGGCTAAACGGCCCTCACTCCAGTTGGGCACTATGTCTATGTTAATCTCGTATATCAGATTGTAGTTAGATGCTGACAAATTCATCAATCCAAGGTTGCAGGGAATTAGAATTAGTGAGATAAGAAAAGGACCAATTAGTGAACTTACTACTGACGAGTTCGGAATTAGTTGAAGTATCTAAGCTCTGAAGCCCTTCACTCTATTCGATAATTGTTACGAATCGGCCGTCACTCCCTGATGCACATTGATAAACACCTTTGTGAATACCGTCCTCTGCATCAACACCTAAGCCGTTGCTTCGAAAACCACTAAACGTAATCAAGAACGTTCCCATGAAAACTGTATAGAGATAATATAGAGGGTCCTGTTATCAATTAATAGTATTGAGTTTATAAGATATGATCTTAAAGCTTTTTGAATGGAATGTTGTAAATTGTGTGCGAAACGTCAGCTACCAAACAATACTGTACCAATATCTGCCACACTAATTTCTAACGACGGTGCCCTAGTTTAACGCTTGTGTGATTGAAACTAGTTTCTTTTAGGACACCAATCCGTTTGCCTGTATGTTTATATCCTCACGGTGTACTGTAGCGTTTCATTCCTACCGCACAGACATAAAGTCTTCCGTTTCAGGTCACCCATTCTCAAAGGGACCATCTTGTTATGTCTTTGTCCAATGGAAGTTTATTACGCTCAGCTCAACTAGGTAATAAAGTTTAGTCCTTTCAACGTTTTTAGTGTTTTTTAGACAACCCTTTAGATGCGCAGGAGTTAAAAAGAAAAAGAACTACGCCGAGACCCCTTCTAGGTACCGACCTTCCGTACTTGTGAAGACTCTTCGTGGTTTTCAGTTTAATGATGGGGATTATGTCTATAAAGGTGATATCTTAGTTCGACAGGTACGTTGCTATTATTGGTCTTTATTCATTTGTATATCATGAATAATTTTGTAACGGTTGTGCCGTTGATATTTCTATTTTGTTGCATGTGATAAAGGTATGTATAATGCAGAGGGTAATATATATATATATATATATATATATATATATATATATATATATATATATATAATACCATCTGACGTCTCGACAAGATACAATTGTTCTCTTTTGCAGAATATGTCATTAAGGCTTGGTGATCTATCTGAAGTCGCTATATTACACTAAGACAAGGAGGGCCGGAATAGTGCGGTAAGTACTAATGAGAAAGATCGGATATTGAGAATGTGGTGTGAAACGACAATGAGAAGGTATATATGAAGGGATAATGAACTCCAGATCTAGAGGAAAATAAAGTTGGCACGTTTGTTTCATTGGGACCGCTTCTGAGTCCTGGGTTCGAGTCTCGCGAGTGCGGGGTCATGGATGCGTACTGCTGAGGAGTCCCACAATAGGACGGAACGGCCGTCCAATGCTTCCAGGTTCCCGACCGTTGCTGCTACCTTGACGTGGTGGTCGGGCTTGCCTATCGTGATGAAGCAATCGAGCTATGCTGGCTGGAACAATCGTTTCTCGAGGTCCTACCATGCCAGACAGGTCGGTTGAAGAGCGGTAAGACTAAAAGCAGCAATTCCAAGGTTTGAAGGCAAAGTCGTACTGCCGACTGTACAGAGGTGCAACGTCATTAAGGCGTTTCCTTCAGACAACCAGCATGACAGCGATGCTGCCTTCCCACAAGAAGGGGTGGGGTTAGAAAAGGTCGACCCTAAAAATACACACCTCGCTATATCCCACGGATTTCCGTCTCCGGCGGTAAGGTCCTTTGAAGAACGGAGCTAACACGTCAAAAATCCCCCACAAAAAGGCCGTGCGTGGCCGGCCTCAAGTAGTTGTCCGTTGGGCACTGCGGTCACACTCCCAGGTCGTTAAGACCAACACTCATCCAACTTCTTTTTCAGATCCCTCAAGAAATACCCTCCCATGGTGATATTAGCTCTCATACCCGTAACAGCACACGAGACCAAGTTGGTCACTTTCAAATCCTTCCTACTCCTAATAACTGTTATCTCCACGACTAACCTTTCCCACGTTCTTTTATCACCTCGCACCGCTAGGGCAAACGATTCAAGTACACGGAACGTTATTCCTGGTCTCCTGAAACCACGCTGTAATCTACATATAGGAACTTTTAATGTCCGAACATTGTGCCAAATAGGACAACAGGCTTCCTTAGCTAGGACTCTAGAATCTTACACCATCGATGTGTGCTGCGTCTCCGAAACGCCCATACAAGATCCAAGTAGCTTCATTCATTTGACCTCACCTAATCAAAATAAAGAACCATCTCGATACACGCTTCGCGTATCTGGAAGCCCTGATGCTGCTTCCCGTGACCTCGCTGGACTAGGTATAGCATTGAGTCCTAGGGCAGAACTAGCTCTTTTAGACTGGATCCCAGTAGACAGTCGTCTATGCGCTGTCCGACTAAACGGATCAGTAAGGACTCGGAAAGATAGGGAAACTCGTCGTTGCTTCTTCGTCGTCTCTGCCTACTCTCCCACTGACTACAGCTCAGACGATATAAAAGATGAGTTTTACAGAAAACTTTCTGACCTTCTCCGAAAAGCTAGGCGTTCTGATGTAGTAATAGTGGCTGGTGACTTTAATGCTCAAGTAGGCAAACTAAGTGAAAGGGAAAGACACCTGGGAGGATCTTATGGTGTGGTGGCTAAAAGAACAGATAATGGCGACCGTCTGTTGCAGCTGTGCTCAGATAACCGCCTATTTCTTGCAAATACTAACTTTAAGCATAAGGAAAAACATCTTTTGACATGGCGACCCCCGAATTCGTCCCAACGTTGGACCCAATTAGATCACATCGCTATCAGCCACCGATGGAGGGGCTCGATAGAAGACTGTCGCTCATTCTGGAGCACATGTTTAGACTCAGATCATGCTCTAGTGCGAGCACGTATCTGTCTGCGTGTTACTGGACGTAGGAAAGACACTGCAGGGAAGCCTCTAAGGGTTCTACTTAATGATAAGCAAGCTAAGAATATATTTCAGGAACAACTGGAAAAACAGTTAGACAGACGTGTAAGTTGTGCCCACCCCGAAGCAGCGTGGAATGGCATCCGAAAAGCTGTGGAAACAGCAGTGATATCCGCTAATAAGGTAAGCCATAAGGTTATGGAGAAACGATGGATCTCGGCAGCATCTACCGCACTGATAGATGCTCGGAAACTCATCCCACCTGGCTCTGAACATAACGAAGAGCGGAGTCAGCTTAAGCGAAGGCTAATAAGAAGCCTACGCAATGATCGTGAACAGTGGTGGGTAGCGAAAGCAAGAGAGATGGAAAAGGCAATGGCAATAGGTAACAGCAGACAGCTATTCAGATTTATTAAAGAAACCGGTATTAGGAACCCAACTATTAGCGAAACTATCTCAGACAAAGATGGGCATATCATTCATTTTCAATCCAGGAGATTGGATCGATGGGCAGAACACTTTAGGGATCAGTTCAACTGGCCTTCAGCCACACTTCAGTTACCCACAATCCCCAGTCGTTCTGAATGGCAAATTGAGGTAAGTCCTCCAACTCTCTACGAAGTTGAAAAAGCTATAGGAAATCTAAAGCGAGGGAGAGCAGCAGGCCCTGACAGGTTTACGCCTGAGATTTTTAATGATAGTGGTCCAGTACTAGCAACGAGATTGACTGAGGTCTTAGGTAGAATCTGGGAACTGGACGTAATTTCATCTGACTTGTCCCAATCACTGATTGTGCCAGTCTATAAGAAAGGACAAAAGTCCTCCTGTGACAATCACAGAGGGATCAGTTTGACTAATATAGTGTCTAAAATATTAGCTTCAATAATACTAGGTCGCCTAACCAAAGCTCGTGAAGAGCACACTAGAGAAAAACAGGCTGGTTTTCGACCTGGACGTGGCTGTATAGACCAGATATTCACTCTACGTCAAGTCCTAGAACATAGACATACATTCAGACGTCCCACAATAGTAGTATTTCTTGATCTTAAGGCGGCATTTGACTCCGTTGATCGTGAGGTTCTATGGCAGTATTTGACACTGAAAGGAGTACCAAAGAAGTATATTAACCTTAGCCGAGTGAGAGCTTATGGCGAAATGTCATCAGAATTGATTACCTCAAGTAGTGTTCGTCAGGGCTGTCCACTCTCCCCATTCTTGTTTAACTTTGTCCTTGACATGCTTTTAGAGATATCACTTTCATCATCTAAATCTCCAGAAGTTGGACTTTTACCGGGAGACTCACTTGTTGACGCCGACGACATAGTTTTATTCGGTGAAGACGCTGACAAAATGCAGAGTCTTCTGACCACTATAAGCAACAATGCAGGCATGTTCGGGATGCGATTCTCTCCCTGGAAGTGCAAAATGTTACTTCAGGATTGAGTTGCATCGACACCTGAACTAATGATAGGGAGTGAAGTAGTTGAGCGTGTTGACAGCTTCACTTATCTTGGGAGTCTCATCAGCCCTTGTGGTCTGGTGTGTGACGAAATCTCAGCACGGATACAGAAGGCTCGTCTAGCTTTTGCCAACTTGCGTCATTTATGGCGTAGGCGAGATATCCGTCTAGCAACCAAAGGACGGGTTTACTATGCAGCAGTTCGTTCCGTCCTACTTTATGGCCGTGAAACATGGCCGATAAGAGTAGAGGATATTCGTAGGCTACTAGTGTTCGATCATAGGTATCTTCGACGCATTGCTCGTATATCCTGGGACCACCGGGTAAGTAATGCAGATTTTAGGAAACGGGTACTAGGTATGGATGGCAAATCGATTGATGAAGTAGTGAAACTTCATCAGTTGAGATGGCTGGGACATGTGTTACGTATGCCCAACCACCGACTGTCCCGATGTGCAATACTTTATGGTGTAGGAGTAGGTTGGAAGAAAGCTAGGGGCGGCCAGGCCAAAACGTGGCATAAATCCATTAAGTCGCTGACAAGTGGACTGGGCCATGTTGGTAGGTCTAGACTACCTGGTTGGGATTCGCGAGATGATAGCAACCGATGGTTAGAGACCGTGAGTGACATGGCTCAAAATCGTTTGCAATGGTGAAGATGCATCCACTCTTTGTGTTCTACCAAATTGTAATCTGAATTCTTCATGTCCGTATCCTTTTTCTCTTTCCAAATTTATTTCACCATATTATACTCCTTCAATAACATCTTCAAACCCTTATCTGTCACATAATACTTATACTATTACTACTTCTAACAATATGGGATTTGAATCAAAAACTTTATCTCTGTGCTAATGTGGTGTGGCAACTCGAACTGATGTACGTACGTACGAAGTTCTACGTTGTAACTGAATGACTGACTGACTGAGTCATGTTACTCCAACCACCAATCACACAAACCTCAACCAAGTGGTCTGCATCCACCAAAATGGGTCAATCAAATAGTCACTGGCTTTATGGACTGATGTCACGTTTTCGTTTGGTTATCCATAGCATTCTTACAGCTTTCTCCTACAACAAACAGC
The DNA here is from genome assembly GCA_944470415.2 of Schistosoma rodhaini. NCBI lineage: Eukaryota > Metazoa > Platyhelminthes > Trematoda > Strigeidida > Schistosomatidae > Schistosoma > Schistosoma rodhaini. Next base: position 27,502,315 of record OX104044.1, read on the forward strand.
ATTCCCTGTCAAGGTAAAAAAAATATCGGGCGTACATAATACATGTCCCAACCACCTCAAACAATAAAGATTCTAGGTGGTATATGTTTGGGGTCTATAAATCGTTATGTAGATTCCTTGAGTCTTAATTCTTGGTCTATTAACTGTGGTTCACCCTAGATATGTCCTCCATTTGTAAGAGGGAGTCTGCTCTCTTGGAATGTCCTCATATATATATTGTCAAGTGCTGCTGCTTTCCAACTCTTTATTTGTCTGATGATCGGCCATCCTGATTTATTCAATCGTTGATGGAGTGACATTTATAGGTAGGTCTGTGTGTGCTGCTTTGATGTCCGATGGGTTAAGTGGGGCTGGCATATTCAAGAGTTCCCCAAAGTGTTCTACCCATCTTTTTTTCTGTTCTTGAATCTCAGTGATTGGCTTACCTTCATTGTACTTGACCGGTGTCTCTGGTTTACTATATTTCCCTTCCAGTTTCTTCGTTGTGTCACACAGTTGTCTGATATTTCCTCCTCTTGCAACTTTTTCCTGTGTCGTTGCTAGGTCTTCCACGTATTTCTGCTTGTTGTCAGCTCCAATGCTCCTCTTCACTTGTTTGTTTCCTCCTGTGTATTCAGCTTGTGCCTCGACTTTCTCTGTTCTCGCTCGGCTGTTGTTAATTGCTGCCTCCTTGTCTTCACTTCTTGAATCTTGTTCGGGGTTTTGATAGTGATCCATTCCTTATGGTGCTGCTTCTTCAGGCCCAGAACCTCCTGACACGTTGAACTTAGTGCATCTTTGACCCTTTCCAATTGTCCTCCATAGTAGTTTCCTCTTCTTCCAGTAGATCTTGTAGGGCTTGGAAGCTGTTGATGAGAGTTATCTTGAATACGTTGATTTTGTCAGTATGTCGAAGGAAGTGTGTATTGAACTTTTGTAATGCTGTTTCCGTAGTATTATATTGACTTTTATGAGAACAAAAATTATGCAACACTTCTGCACCACATATTCAATTACAGAAAATATTGTGAAATGATTGTAGAAGGAGGTGTGTATCGAACTTTTGTAAGCACCAGATGGTGATCCGAAGCTTTGTCAGCTCCTCTCCTTGTTCTCACGTCTCCCATGGGTCTTCTGAATTTCTTATTGATGCAAATATGGTCGATCTGACTCTGTGTAGTGTGATTTTGTGAGACCCATGTAGCTTTGTGTGGGAATATTGTTCCGCCTATAACCAATTTGTTGAATGTTCATAAGTTTGCGAATTTCTCGCCATTCTCGTTTTTTTCTCCTAGTCCATGTCGTCCTCTGATATGTTCATACCCAGTGTTTTTCATTCCGATATTGGCGTCTAGGTTTCCCATCAGGATGGTCAGGTCGTTTCGTGAGCGATTCGTTATGTTCGATCGCAGCCTTTTGTAAAACTGGTCTTTATCGTCGTCACTGTTATCATTGGTGGCTGCATAACATTGAATAACATTCATTGTGATTCCTTTTGTTTTAAGGTATGCTTATTTGGACAGCATCAGAGCAACTCCCTGAGTGTGCTGAGCATCTTATTCGTGACTCGGATACAACAACATCCCTCCTGAATCTCTTTTCCTGTCCTGCTTGGGTCCAAGGAGTTTCACCCATTCCGAGCACTGCCAACTTGTATCTCATCATTTCCACAGCTATTAGACTAATCCAATCGGTCTCCCACATTGTCCGAACAGTCCATGTATCCATATTATTTATTGCTCTGGTTATTTGAAAAGTTATTGGCTTCCTGACTTTCAAAGAATCTCAGCTTTCATTATGATGCGTCATAATTCTTTCTTCAGCTCGGAGGGCAGAGTTTAAATGAATTAATTAGTTTATACTGGTTAGCGTTATTTTTAGCAAGGTTGTTTTCTACGGTATGGGGATGCTTTCCCCACACTCAATCCTCCCTCATGTGGGCTTGGGACCTGCAGTAACCCTGGAAGTGCTACAGGCGTTGTTTAAGAGTGACCGCTTGCTTCGATTCGGGTTCCTGGTCAGTATCCTAGCCCATACACAACTGCGAAGATGATTGTCAAAGAAAAAAACGCTTCTGCTCGCTGTCGCTATCTACGTAAATGACTGTTATAATTACTTGGTTGCATGCAAACTCGTTTTACTCTTTTTATGTATATTTATTGTCATCCCCATTGTTTATACTTTTATTTCCCAACTACACTATCTATACGATCTTAGGCCACTGATCAGTCAAATGTTGGATGCTACCACTGGACGCGGTTTCTGAAATGTTCTGAGACCATGCGTGTCATCTAAACTTGTCTTCTTCAACATTCGCACGCTATTGCAGATCAGAAAAAAGATAGGTTTGGCTGTTTCTTTAGAAAGTCTTAACATCGATGTTTGTTGTCTATCTGAAACATGTATTAAAAACTAGTAAGATGCTACACATTCGCTCTTCATCTGTCGAGTCGAGAAGCTTGTTTTATGTGTGTTTAACCGGGGATTCTGCAGCTACTTTGTCCGGTTTTGTCACACTAAGCTCCAGAACCAAGATAGCACCAACTGATCAGATCCTTATTAAAAGTCGATTATGTGCCGTTAGATTTAAAAGTTCCCTCAAAGTGAGTAGAAATCGGTATAGGGAACAAAATATTTGCATTATCGCTTATTTCCTTCAGACAAATTGCAGTCCTGATGCGATCAGGAATGAAACCGTACCACCAGTTAGACGATCTTCCTAAGAAGGCGCGTTTGACAGATATTATGCTGTTGACCAGAGGTAGGTATATCGAGCGTCTAAGCACAGAGCCGTTTGAGTGAGCAGTGGGGACTTGTTGTTCACCTTAAGATGCAGGGCGAAGTAGCTGTAATCTAACCTATGGGCGAAAATCCATTTCTATGCAGCACCAATTCTCGGCATAGTTATCGCCAATGTTTTACTTGGAGCTTTCTCTCCACGACTCAGGCCCGAACTCAGATTAGTCACACATCAGCTACTGATGGCGTGGTTGTGCACAAGACAGTCGCTCTTTTTAAAGAATTGATCTGGACTATGATCATACCATCATGTATGCTAATCTAACGTTTCAGTAGCCAAAATGTTCATCGTCGTGAACAGATTGATTTAAGCAAATAGACCAGCTTTTGTTGCTATCAAATATTGAGCCGAGCTAGGTTCAAAGCTAGCTGCCAACCCATCAAAAATTTCAGATAATGACTGAGTTGGCATGATGCCATGAAAATTGCAAGTAAAGTTGATTGCACCTTTGTGGGATTTCTACAGGCTCCTTAAGGTACGTCGGTCTACTCTGGTAACCACGAGTCTGGGGAGAAACCTAAGTCCTTACGCAATGAAATTATCCAGAGTTTGCTTACGAACCGAAAACTCTGGTGGTGGGAGCGCGCCGAGTTGGAAGCAGCAGCTAAATCTAGTAATTGTCAGGATCTCTTTCAACTCATCGGAGCCACTGGAAGCAAGAATTTTGATATAAGATAACAATCTATAAAGGTGATAGGATTCCAACAGATAACATCTACTAACGTCTCGGACGATGGGCATGGTTCTTCGAGAGAGAGTTCGGCCGATCTGCTGCCCTGGTGTCATCAATCAAACTATTCTGTCCTCCATGACCGATCCAACTGACTAAGGCGAAGCCCTCAAGCAACTCCAACTCATGGAGTGCGATAAATCATCAGACTCAAACGACTTACCGTTGACTCTTTTTAAATATAACGGAGAACTTCCGGTCGAGGGAATTGGCTGAGTTGTTTGCAAAAGTTTAGAAATTAGAGTATCCATACATCTCAGAGTGAGATGAGTCATCCTTATCTGTAATAAGAGTTTGCGTCATCAACCCAAAAACTATCGAAGTATTAGCCTTATTCTGACTGAGAGCGAACTATTATTCAAAACCTATAAATGATCGACTCACGTGGAGCATACAGGTATTTGTTTTGGTTTGGGATGTGTTGATCACATCGTCACCCTCCTCCATATATTAGAACACCGCCATACTTATCTCAGGTGAGCAGTCTTCGTGTTCTGTGATATCAAGGCCTTCTTCACTTGGTTGGACAGGACTGTTTTCCGGGGGTGTCTGTTGAAGAAATATGTGGCTGAACAGTTTGTTAACATCTTAAACGCCCTATCTACAAACAGTCCAAGCAAAGTGAGGACATACAAAACCACCTTTCCTCACTGCTCCATTTAAGTAGCGGGTTAGGTACGGCTGCCCAACTTCACCACTCCTCTCCAACTTTGCCATCATTGGTGTTCTAAAAACGGCTTTGATGAAAGTAGGTATTGGTGGCATGGATCTGTAAACTGAGAAAGAATTTTCGATCTTGAGTATGGGGATGATATTGAACTAATTAAACCATGTAATCTTCACTTCAGCAACGTCCATAGGTATGACTTATGCTTTACACCTTTTAAGTGCTAAGTACTTTTGCAAGAGTGACAGGGGCGTGTGCTTTCACTCACTCTTGGTAGTAAGGAGTATTAACCAGAAAATTAGTGTATTTGGGTAGCTCCGTAAGTGCTGGCGGCGGCATGACTGATGAGACCAACTTACGTTTAGTGAAAGCCAGAATAGCCTATGTCCGTGTACGCCATTGTTGAAGCCTTAATGGTATTAGTCCGACTGTGAAAAGTTGTGTCGTTCAGAGTAGTTTCTCTCTATGCTTGTAAAACCTAACCTCCGAGTTGTGAATGTTAGACAGCTCTCTGTGTTTGTCTTCTCAGGATTGCTGAAAGTCTATAGCAGCGCCACGTTAGTAATGCAGAGGTTCGGCCACGTGTGTTCGGGGACAATGATGGTAATCCAAACGGTATTACCATCTTGAAAGATCAACTTTAGTGGCTTGGACCTACGCCACGAATGTTGTCCCGGCAAATTATACCTCATTCATTGTTTGCAAACTCTAGAACTGGTTGGGAAAAGCGGATAGTCAATTTATGACATGGTGCCTCGGCATGAAAAAAAGCTGTTCAAGACTGGAATCTTTTGGTCTTCCATGGCTTCCTGGTCGGATTCCTAGATATAATGCAATATAGTGGTTTGAGACGTTATTAAACAGCTCAGAATAAGAATCTGTGATAACTCTGTTATAGTTTTGTTTTAATTTTTCCATAAAAGTGGGAGGAACTTCTTAAAGTGAAAGAATCCTTCCTGACTATATTTTTTCAACTGAACTAGTTGTCCATCTACTGTCTACTACTCTTAATCCCTTATTTTTATTCATTTTTTGCTTTTAGGAAAACTATCACCTTTCCTATATCCTTTCGTAGTCTCATTTACGTATTGTATGGCGTATGTTTATTTTGGTGCTCCTTTGTGCCAATATCTTTATTTTTAAATATTACATAATAATAATAATTAAGACGATCTACTGATTATTTTAGATGTTCCCTACCTGTAAACTTTCTAATCACGGTTTATATATCTAGTTTTTGCATTATCATATGTACTGATTCCGTAGGTACAAATGTACATTAGATAGTACAAAAAGAATACCAGAAAACTAGTCGAGAAATCATATTTTACAGAATTATTTTGTAATAACATCCTAGAGAGGTTAGTTAGTTGGAAATATAAATTAACAGGATTTTGAACTAAACCACGATAGTCATGTTATGCATAATGTTTTTTCAAAGATGTTTTCGTTTATTACTGTATTAAAAAGTTTACTGCTCAATTTTATTCCAATCTTTTAGCTTGGTATGGAAATATACCCGGGCGAATCTGTCAAATTAGACCCCGAAACATGGAACTTAGTAGCACTAAGTAATGGACGTTTTACTATTAGTACAGAGGAGCTTTCACCGTTTCCTAACAGCCCTTTGTATGGTAAAGTGAAGGACGGCGAAGTAATTTATAAACCATTTGTTCATGTTATCGGTGATCCAATCGAACCAGTATATAAACTCAAGCGCATTTTGTAACTAGTGATAATTATAGCTATTATACTCAACAAATTGCTTTCTAACTTTTTCTGAAGTTATTCACCTCGCTAAATCTTTATTATGTAACGTCACATTTGTTTATCGTCAGTTTTATTTGTGCAATAGGGATTTTATAACACAACGAAGTTCCGGAAAAAGTTTTGAGAACCACATTAAGACTATTAATTTAGAATATTAGGGAGATAGAGTTCTCGTTTTCATATTTCCATCAAGGATATCTTTTATTGTTAGACGAATTGGAAAAACGCATTTTACATGCTTCATTTGTATATGCATATTGTGTGACATTTTGATGGACTTCTGAGTGGCAATATTCAGTGTATTCTTTATCATTATCATCCAGTCTAAATTAAGATGCCTTTTTCCGAAGCTTACCTTCGGTCAATGGTTAGATAAGATTATTGAATTTCGAACACCAAAGATGAACTGATTGTAATGCAGATAATTTATAAGTGCAGTGAACAATGATCGAGAAAATTAGAGGTATCTAAACACACGGTTTCTGACTCTGATAAGTAGTAATTTCTCCGGTAGAAATGGATACTTGAATTAATGAAGTTGGTTTTCATCATTCATTAATCATTCATTGTCTTTAATAGGTTTAAAAGACTGTCTATCACTACTTATTTCCCCGTTCATATTGCTTTCTTAATGACTCGCAATCATCACTTAAGCCTTCGGGATTTTTATTAGTCTTTACTATTATTTTTACAACAAGCTGGAGATAATGCTAAGTTCCCTTAAAATAGGCACTTTCACCGATCCCATAGATAATCGTTCCCTGAATATTTCATTGACATCATCTCGACTAATTTCCAAAGGGTTCTCCAGCTGTATGTTTCCTATAGATAATGGCTTTCAACAAAAAGTTTGGTTCTAGCTGCAGCCAGCAGGCGTCCAAGTAGCAACAACAAACAGGAAACCATAGATTTTTTTTATCTGTCCCAGTTTTCTAATTATATGGAGGATTTATTTACTGCGTATATACCAGCGATCAAAAAGTCCGAAACACAACCCTTATGAGTCCATTAAATCGTTGAGTTAAATTCAAATGAACCAGTATACTTAGACCATGGATTGAATTTTTAGAAATTGACCAAAAAGTTCTATGGTTTTCGCTAATGAACCATGTTTCTCTGTTGATTATAGACATTGAAAACTTCAATATGTGGTTTCGAGCGCGGTTGTACCTCGTGTGACCATGTGGCCAAACAGTCTCACTTCCAAAGACCGCGCTGTTCTATAAATTGGGACACAAAGATTTCTTAAGACGTCTTAATAACAGGCACCACAATCGTTTCAGATTTACACGAAGTGAACATTAATTAGTGGTTAGCTCGTCAACCAAAAGCTTTTCAGTATATTAGTATATAAGCCTGTTTACAGATATTAGGTTTTCTTCATTCGCATGGTAAGGTCACTATCATTCCCAACAATCCATGTTTCACAAATTTTGTTTTCAAGAAAACGAATAAAATTCTCCAACGATTTCAAACTTTCGGAGAAAACAAGTTTCTATTTTTCGAAAAAACCGTACTCTACATAACGAAACTAATGTAATAAGTTTGTATTTTTCGTATTGACGTTTAGATAGTGTAAGAGCAGAATCTCTTCCACCATAAATGAAATAGAACTAATTTCATGAAATACTATGTTTGGGTTTTTGACGATATTGTATGAACAGTTTTTAACATAAATGAACATAAGTGAACATAAAAAATTCGCATAATTTAATACGGTAAGTGGATTATACAACAGTGTTAAAATATCCGGTAACTTCCAAAATTATTGTCTACCAGATAATATAATCAACAACAAAGTCCAAAAATATCTTTATTTCATTTAACTGCCTAGTATTTCAAAACGTGACTCTTTATTGTGATAAATCTATAAAGGAATGTTATATGAATGGAATTATTACAATTTAGTAGATTAATCAGTATAAGGTAGTGAATTAAATTTGATGAAGTCTTGAATATATTTTTGCTTGATAACTGGAAAGAGGGTTATTAGCGTAAACTCGCCCTGGGAATCTGATAAATTATACTGGAACCGATATGGCTGTGAAGTGAAAATTAATCAAGAAATGAAAGCAGATGTTTTTTGAAATGTTCATTTCGATATATATGTATGTATTGATAGAGCTTTCAAATAAAACGAGAAAACTCACTGACAAAGGGCGACGCACGGTCTATCCTACTTTGGATAGCTTTTATAAATGATGGATGAAAATTTTGCCCATGTGCTGACGAGAGGAGAGATTGAATTCAGCCTAGGAAAGCGTATCGATTTAACCTATTTGGAACTTGATGAGTAGAAAATTAACAAAACCTTTGTGTTCATGAGAATGTGGTGAAGAAATATCCATAAAGCTATTGGAGATGCTTAAACTAACACCCAATTCTGAATGGGCTTTGATAAGTGGTAAATGGATGATTATTGAGAAGTCGTTATAGGATTAAGCGAAACATTTTAGCGATGCTTATATAGCTTTGTTGGTAAATTCAACTTCGGAAAAAGTAGTTTTAATAATTAACGATACTGCCTTTGGATTGATTATTTTAGCATTTACCTTCATGAAAATACATACTAATACTAAAAGGTTAAAGTCAAGACAACAGTCATTTTATGGCTACTATTCATCTATCCTTTTCAGAGTGTTCTCTGGATATCGTTGATCAGATTAGTAATCCGAGTAAATACATGTTTGTTTTTATATGCTTTCCTTGACGATATTGGAGTTCAGTTAGAGTCTCCCAGAGGTATAAACTTATTTTGGAGTCCTAGAACAGTTCACTAATTCGTAGTGTTATTAAAGTTGAATCACCTTGATTATTAAGCACTATCCTAGGAACTGGTTCCAACTAGTACTCAATTTCATTCAACTGAACGATACTACTGTTTTAAGCATTATTGGTGAAACCAAACGGAACTTGTTTCAGTTTTTATAAATCTTGGTAATTACTGTATACACCGATTGAGAACAGTTTAACTTGAATATAAGATACTTGAGAATAGAAATAGTCAATAGTTCGTAAAAATATCAATCTGAAGTAATTTGGTTATTTGGAAATGCAATTATTTCGTGGCTTTTTTTCCTAATTTAAGATTAAAGTTGCAGTTAATGTTGTATCACTGAGTAGAAGTACAGCAACATAACTAATTTAAACTGTAACCAACTTAATGAGCTTTCCATATTCATCAGTGTTCAGTAACTTACAGAATTACATCGGTTAGCAACCTAAATTCCTAGTGTTATGATTCTGATTCCGTGTCAACGCACATCACTGGTCATCTAAAAGGGAACACTTCGGAAAGATTTAGCTTTGTTTCTTACCTTATTATCGACCATCATATTGTTTGATGTAAGGTTCATTTTTTTCACTTGAGAATTGTCATCATTATTAATAAACATATCGGATGTTTACACTTTTTCTAACACAAACTCAGACGGTCAGTTCTCTTTTTTACAGTTACGGGACTAAAAATATCAATCGAAAAAGGAGGTTGGCGTAACTCAGTAGCTGAAAATACACTGTTCTAATTTTCGAACCAGCGTGTTGGATTTAGTTGCACTAAAGTAATTTATTGTTCTGATAAAACTATATAACGATTACTAAACAGCACGAAAACTCACTACCCACCAGTTTCGTATTGCATATGGGTTTTCGTAATTCAGAATGCGACCATTGGCTCAAAGATTTCATATGACTATTCTCTCAAGACAAAATGCGTAATTACAAATTATCTTAGGGTAGTTTACTTTTAATAAATTGATGGGTCCTTTCTTAGTATAAAACATCTGTAATATAATTTATCCTAAATAAGCTGTTCAGTTTAAGGAATGTGTCGTTTATTTTCATCCATTTAAAAGTACGTACATTTGGTCAGTCAATTGAAATGTTTGTTTGGTGTTTTTCCTGACTACTTTGCTAGACACTTACATCAATATTGTCTTGAACAGCTGGAAGAGTACCTGTTCTAAACAACTGGGTTATACTGAATGTTTATTTTTCACACTGGTGTTCGAAACAAACACCAACTTCTGTTTTATCAGTATGATGAGTGATTATAATCGCGTAAAATTTTTGTCACCTAGAGTCGCTGACATTTAACAAAACTGTGTTTTATTTTGATCGGTACCTTGTTACCTAGTGAGTGAATATAGTATCAGTCCAAAATTATCATCCCTAATAGTGAGTCCCAGTAAACTAATAAACTAGCTTAGTGCATGTTCAAATTTATCAGAAAAAATGATTATGTTACTTCGTAGGTACTCTAGACCAATTTTAAAAACGATTTATGGAAATTTGACAATTTTCGATAAATACTGTCTCTGTAGCACTCGATGGTAAAATTATACTATACCGAAGACCTTTAGCGGATTAATGGATTGTGTTGATACTAGCTAATCAATAACAGTCCATGAGAATACAGCTTTCATGTGAGAGCTCTAAAATATAGAAAAATGATAGAAATACAGAGGATTAGGTATTCTGAAAACAATAACTTATTAGTGCCAAACATTGATAATTAAGGCAGGATAAATCTTAATTCTTAGCTCTACATCATTCAAAGCCTAACTCTTAATCCTAAAACCCCTCATCCCTACCTGCTAACCCTGAAACTCCTAAATCCCATATCCTAACCCTAAAACCCCTCGACTTTGGCTCCTAGCCTTAAAACACCTTAACCCTAGATCCTAACGGCAAAACTCCTAACCAAAATACACTGAACTTAATGGTTCATTCTACAATGAATACATTATCCGATCCTTTTGAAATATGAAATATAATGAAAGTCATGAGTTTTAGCAACAAGCTATCAGGAACTCAGTTTTAAATTTGTGCATCGGTTCGCCTAGTTTTGATTAGTTAATCAAGGACGTCGTTATAGCACAGTATTATTAGTTTCATTATTGGCTTGCTGCTTCTCACCGTTTATCATATAAAATAATACGAAGCAATGAAGGGTCATTGATCTCGACAGTTGTACTTTTAAAACCTAGTCAAAAGACTTTTCCAACCAAAAATTGTATCAAATAAAAATAAGGGCATCATCAGTAGACTAACATAAGTCCCCAAATAAGGTCACTTATATTACAGAAACTAGAGTTAAGCTTTGCTATGGTGGATGAACCATATCTTGTGACCTCTGTCCAATATCATGTGACAAATCTCCAGTCAGAATCCTGATTCTTAATCAGCCTATTTCGCGTTCACTATTTACTCTATGACTTAGTGTCACTAATAAGCACATAACTAATACTACTAACCGTAAGCCAACAGCTAGTTCCTGTTGGTCCACGATTCTCCAACTTTTCTCAACCTTGCCCTTGAGTCCGGAAGTCTGAAGCCATCCTCTACTATATTGTATTTAAAACAGACGTAGTTTATATACAGGGGGACAAGACCACATCACACCATGAAATGAAAAATAACAGTTGCTGTGAGTATTGGAGACTGTAATTAATTGACTGGTAACAAATTAAATATAGTAGTAGTTAATAGGCTAATCGAAAGCTTATGATAAAGGGAATACGTATAAATAGTAACCTAGTTAATGAGTAATTACACTATAAAGTTCTAATTAGTAATTATTTGGAAAAAGTCGGTCACAACTTTGGCAATATTTGTTCCGTTATAACAGGACCATTTTCGAACTAACGTTTAAGTAATCATTTCTAAATGAAAGTTGTAATTACAGTAATAACAAAAGACCTTAACATTTAAATGTGAGTGATATGATGTACACTTTCTAGTTATCACAATTTTATTAAGCAAAGTTTAATCATTTAGTCATTTTCTGGAGATCAGAATATCTTATTTTGATAGATGTTGCAATATCAAATAATCGATTATGTTTCTTCTCATTTTGTTCAAACATAGGACTACAATAAATCCCCTTTATTTAACAAACCATAACTGACGGAAGAAAACAAATTAGAGTTTCTTGAGTATACTTCCATGTGACGATATTTATTTTACCTTATCATCGAGTTACGTTCAATTTTTATATGATATCACCATTTTGTGTACTTCATCTTTTTCTATCCTAGAAGTACCATGGTTCGTTTTTTGAAAATGATACGTTGAATTCCATAGCTCTAGCATAATGTTGTTTTATAGCCATTAGTTAAAATCGTATGGTGGATGACTTTTTATGTTTTTGTAACTTTGTCAGTAGAATAATGTGTCATCTGATACGGCTGAAATGTTAATGTCATTTTCAGATCTTATTTATAACACTCACAAAATACTATATCATTTAGGAAACATGAGTACCTTTCACGTTTTATTCAAACAAATCTGAAACCACAGACCACTGGATACATATTGAAAAGTTTAACCGAATGATTTCAATTTTTTGTACATGAATTAATTTTCATACAAAACATAAGGGAAGCTGACAGTAATAAACAGCTGGTTGTTATGCATTGTGACTTAAGTAAAATGGGAAATATTGTCTTTTGCAGTAACTCAAGAACAACATCACTATGATTCATGAAAATAAACACATTCAACCTAATACTGAGTATTTGCACACTATAAGAATAAACACAAATTATTAGTTCTTTGCGATTGCCGGTGTTTCCTCAGCCTTGTCGGTATGCACCTGAAAACGGTATGTAAACTAAATAATATCCTACAAATCATGAGGTTGTAAAACAATCCTAGTTTATTTAAAAATTCTTTCTGGAAAAGATTTAAACAAGCCTCTACAAAATGACCCATTTAAATTATAGGGAATATGATAGATGATGAAAAGTGTATCTCACAGCGTTCTTCACATGACTATATCTGTTACTTTTAAAAAAATGTTCACATAGTTCACTTATTTTATTATTATAATCGGCATTTTCTAAGTATAGATACACAAGTATCCCCGTTTTAAGCACAATGACACAAGTGTTTTTCTCTTTTTTTTTCTTTTTAGACATTTATAATTGTAAGTATGACAATTATTGTTATTAAATGTCCAATAATAAGAATATTTGTACTTTATTGGTTCTCATCTTAAAAAAATAAGAAGAAAACATACGACTAATCTTTTTCATTTGTAACAGATACAATATGAAGAAACATTAAACTTTGAAACTGTTGGTTCATTGAATTTCGAAATCGATATTTCACAATTTCGTATTAGAATAAAACGAAAATTTCTTCAATATCACTTTGAGTGAAGGTAAAAAAAGAGGTAAGTTTTTATAATTGACATACTCTCATTAGAATATATGTAATCTGTAATAGTTAAGTTGATTAAGACGTTTTATGCGATAGAAACTGATTTTTAACTAATTCTTATTATATTTTAAACAATATGTACATCATCATTCAAAACTGAAAATATTGTAACATTCTATTAGTATTGCTTGTTTGAAACTTCCCATTGATGTTTAGGAATGCAATTGATCAGTCTCTTATTGGCATATGTGCATACTATGCGTATTGCATCAATATAGCTTTAATTGACAAACATCGTAAGCAAAGATGGATAGTGGTTAGCAGTGGAATGGAGGAGTCGCGTTTCGTCTTGTTTTGGACTCGTCAGCTGGATGGTGTTTGAAGCGAAAGGTACTGGGTTCGAGTCCCAGAGTGAACACCAACTCTGAGATGCAGGTACATCCAGCTGACGAGTCCAAAATGGGACGAAACGCGCGTCCTGGATTTCACTGCTAGCCACTATTCATCTTTGTTTACAATATAATATTCTTTTTGGTTCATTTTCGAAGTAATTTACTCAGATGCATTGTGTTAGCATAGGTAACTTGATTATTTTAATAGACTATGCATTGTGCCTTGAAACAAACTTGGTCGTTCATATTGAAAACGTCTTTATTGTGGTGTTAACCAGCTATTTTTGTGAAGTTTAATATATATAATTAAATGGTTATTTCATATTTTTAATTATTTAATTAATGATAAGGTATACAGTGAAATGTTCAGTTTATTATTGCTGGTAATTGAGTAGTGATGACTATAACATTGATTCATTACTACAAAGACACTTCCACTACATCCCGGTTGATAAAAACTTGTCCAACGGGAAATCATGGAATTTAATCTCATTAGCTAATGAAGAAAATAATTCATAACTAAAAGGTATCATAGTTTAAAGCCATTGAATAAATAAATAAAACTATATAGCTGAATAAAGGATCACAATTTATTTTACTGAAACCTCAATGTTAGCTGACTTTGGTGAAAACAATAGACATTTATGGATTATTGATAGAGTGACTTAACTTTGGGCACGCACTAAAAAAATTTAGTTTTCCTAGTTTCCATCAGCAATGAACTTAATTCATTTACTGTGCTTCGTCTGTCTCATCCTTCGTGACTGAAAGAGTTTACACAAATGTTCATAACTTGTTTAATAGATTAACAACTCTCTTTGATCTACTTGCTTTTAAGTTATTGACTCGTTTTGTTAATAGTTTTCGGATCTATGGTCCCATCGTAACTTTACATCAACTACAAGTTAATTCTGACTTCAAAATTTATCTGATGCACAACAAAGAAAATTACAAATAGTGGTGTATTTGAGAATAGAACTTAATAAGCAACTTGTTCCTATAGTCAATGTAAAAAAAAGGTTGAAGTAGTCTGTATCACGTATAACATTTGTAGGTATTAGAAAATATGTTTAAATTACTTATAATTAATTTACATACATCAACAATATCACTTATGATCCTATACTTTAATAATAAAATCTTGATATTGTTTACAATAATAAAGTGAAGACAATTTATATACGGATGCCTTATTCAAACGCCGCTGTACAGCCGATATTGTCAGTTTTTTTATTTGACTGTTCACAAATGCGTAAGAAAACTTTGCATCTTCTGTGTACGTTAACTTATTAACCTTGGTCAATGAGATACAAGCGTGTTAACGATATTGTATCACACTGTAGGTGCTAGCGAATTTGACGTGGACATGTTTTAGATTGTTCTGTCGACTTGCAAAATGCAAACATTTAGCTTTCAATCATTCATTTACATTTTGCAATGTGTTCTGCCATCCAGCAAATTCTAAACTGGCTTCTCTTTTGGTCTCTAAGTTTTCTACCTTCGTCATGCTTCTTGATATACTGAAACTCATCTCCACATATGTCGACTGTAACAACTTCTACGACACTTCTCAACATATACTACTCAAAAGTAATCTTTTTAGTAGTACTCATCACATTAAGACAGTAGATGCATAGAGGTAATCAGATTAATAATTTATTCCCCTCAACGAATTTATGGATCACACAACGCATTTTTAGTAAGAAATCATATTCAATATGATCTTAGCTAAAAGTACAACCAAAACTGTTTAAACTCACGGACAAGAATATTATAAATCTGCTTATTATAATCAAGTTTTGATTCTCTTGTAATTAACTTCAGTAGTGTGTGCTTTACGTGTTGTACAGCCTGAAAACAGTGCTATTTATTGACTAAAGGGTAGATAGTTAAAGACCTATATGTTATGTATACTTATATTTATGGATGGTCATTCTACTATTGCATTTAATAAATTCAATTGTCAATATTGTATCCCTCTCTTAAGCCAGTGATGTCTATTTATATGCTTTCGATGCAACTGTAACCCTTTGTATGGATTTTCTATCATGTTATCTGAGAAATCTATCGGTTAGTATTCTATGAATATTTCAATGTTGAGGTGTGAAGAACTACTGTGACTGAGCACCTGTTTGTTCCTGAAAGTAGTTTGGAAATTCCTACTATAATAACTTGGTTAATCGACAAAAGGTAGATGTTACCAATATCCTCAAGAGAAGAACTTCATAATAGTTCGATATCTAACTCAATCTCTGAGATGTTGAAATCTTTACAGTAACTTAATAAGAACCCTGTCCTTTCGACATTAATAATAACAATAATAGTAATAAGTCATTTTCCGACAATTAAAAAAAACTTGTTTGTTTCTGTAGTCGACCGAATAATTATAGTTCATTCAACGTGCTTATGATATTATTTAAAGTAAACTATTAAACGTAAAGGATTAGTTTCATAACTTATCATTTGTAGTACGTATCTTATTTCTTGGAATACTTATTGATGAAGGCGACAGGATAATTATATGGTTGTGATATCCCAATGAATAGAAATTAGAATTTCCTGGCATAGTGTAGCCCATTTCTCCAAAGTAAATAAACGGTTCACCTTAAATTAAAAGCACTAAAAAAACCAAATGTTTGCATGTTGATACACTATTATACAGATTATCAAAATCATGCTTATTCTGCCGAAGTTATTTAAAAGGACATACTAATCAACAATCTTGAACAACTGTAGAATTCAATATTATTTAAAATTAAGAAGCTGGGCATCAAAATACCATTGGCTGAGTTTTCTAGTCATTCATTATTCATTTTTTTTCCAACGGATGGGTTTTATTTGGTTACTTATAATTAAGTCACCATACCCTAATTATAACCTGAAATAAATTATGAAGATACCGTAGAAACATTATGTTTACAGTGAATTTTGTTGTTTAGTTCTATTTGGCCACAATTACATTCAACTAGAAAAATAATGAATAATTTATTTTCTGAAAACCATAGAATTGTTTCAAATAAACGATCACCTTTGAATCGTTAAACTTAATATCCCCTCTGTTTCAAATAGATATTGTCTACTTTGTATACAGGTAATTATATGACCATTCTAGATAGCTTTTCTTAGTGAAAATTCCAATAACAACAGTTTTGTTCATTTGAAGGCACCAGATGCCTGTTTAACTCGTTAACTATTAACGTAAAACTGATTTTGTGTTAATTACTTTAGTTATGATGCATTTATCAGATAATCATGATTAAATCCACATTGGTAGTTTAAAGCGCTATTATACTCATGGAATTATGCTTGATCGAACCCTGGCGAAGATATGTATAGCATATATGTAGCCTCATAGGAATTCTTACATATAATTTGTAATATTGACTTTTCAATATCTACTTGAACGTAATACACATCATAAAGCTTACTGTATATCTCTGTAAAGACGAAATCCAAAAATAGTCTTTATTAGTAAGTCATAACGTAAGAATATCTTAAATGAACACAATATAGTAGAGGAAATTTAAACAATAACATAATTTAAACGCATTATATCAGAATAACTGTAAAGTAAGAAGAGTGATTGCAAATTTTCTAACATGATATTACTGTTGTAGAAAAATGTATTTATCGTTCCTCTTTTAAATGTAGACAACAAACAAGTGAAAAATTAATCAGCTTTCAAAATCGTTACGGAAATGAATAGTAAAAATAATTCACCATCAACATTACTTCCTTTAACTGAACATCTGAATCTACATAATGGTAACTATGACAGTGAAGTCGAAGATGTACTCAAAATATGGGTAAACTAAAACTAAAATGAATTTCTTTTTCTTTTTTGTTCTTTAAATTTTTATAAAATATGTTTGATGAAAAATCATTGGGGATTAAGTACCAGTAGGTGGGTTTTCATTTTAAAGCTGAATTACTTCATAATAAGGAAACTTTTATACAGATACATATGTGATTGGTAATCTGTAGTATTCTAATGGATTTAGAATTTCGATCGTATAATACAGTTACGTTTTTCATGTCCAACATTAAATTACGGATTCGTCCCACTGAGTTTATTGATCTCACATAAGAGATTTGAACTTGAAATTCTTTAAAGCGGAAGTTTTTTGATTATCCTAGTGAATAAGCTACCAAATGAGACAAAAATCACCGGGTAGTTATTTACTAGATAAACCAAACTCCCTAAGTAGCACTTTCTCAATTTTGACCATTTTGTCTAAAGTCACAATGTTCTTGGCTTTTGTGATATCCCCCGGTGAATTACGAATGTTAACTTTTAGGTCTATTTATCGACCAATGTATTATGCCTATTTCGTATTGTACAATTGTTACGTAACTAAACTATTCATATTCGTGTTTCTCTTATCATGAGCTTTATTTTGATCTTTGATTTATTATCATACGATTCTTGAGTTATACTCAGTTATTGATTACTTTGGTTTGTATAAAAACCCAGTATGTTTGTAAATAATGATTCATACCACTGAGGCTGTTATTGGTGTTTTGGACTTAACTGGCTGGGCTAGGCAGATCGCAGGACCGGTTAGCACTCTATTTTGCTCGTACGGCTTCGTGTCGCTGATCCAATCGACGATTCGCTAATCCCTGTTAGACGGTCTTATCGCGTCACACATTAGCAAGTCATCCACTCGGCCACAAGCATAACAGCTTTAGAACAAACAACTAGAGCGACAAATATATATATATATATATATATATATATATTGTTTGTTGTTTTTGATAAAAGAGCTATCGAATATTTTCGGTGAAAAAACCAGAGAAAAGTTCTTTTTGAACCGTATGTGTGTATTACAAATATATCATTAAAACAAATAATCCTAGAGATTAGATGTAATCGTAGCAAGTAACCTTAAAGCATGGAAATAGGTTTCCTGAAATTTCTATTCCATTTTGAGCACCGTGTTTCTTCAAATCAATTGTTTTGGTTAAAAGTATGGTTTTTACCTACCAGCTAAGTAAAAGATTTATCATAATTTTTTCCAGAAATTTCTAATTCAATGCACAGAAAACAGTTGTTGAATAATTAATTCTGCACTTAGTATTTAAGCAGAGCATTTTCAACTGTGCTGAGACCCTTTTATTCATCAAGAGGAAATAAGTAATCATTACCTAGTCGGGACTAACGCAATGAAGCATACGATTATAGTTAAGTATTAAATCAGGTTTTAGCTTTCAGTAACCAAATTAAGTACTTATCCAAAGGAAATATGATTTTCATTGCCAGATTATGAGTACTTCAACTTCTACATGCGCTAAGTGAATTCAAAATTTTTCTCGCTTTAAACCCTACTAAGTACAAAGGTTGATTATTAAAAACTATTCATTCATGTTCGTCATGAAGTATCTATTAGTTGGAATACTTGATCTCTCTTATAAAGTTATAATACCTTTTTATATAACGAACATATACGTCGCCGAAATTGGTTATTTTCATAGTTGAAATCATGAGCCAATTGAGACTAGACCACCATGGAAAACCTGGAAACACTGGACGGCCGTTTCGTCCTGCTATGGGAATCCTCCCGCGATCGCGAGATTCGAACCCAGGACCTACCAGTCTAAACATTAACACCGTTGGATGCCGGCTCAGTGGTCTGTCGGTTAAGTGCTCCGGCGCGAGACAAGTAGGTCCTCTGTTCGAATCTCTCGAGTGCGGGATCGTGGATGCGCACTGCTGAGGAGTCCCATAATAGGACGAAACGGCCGTCCAGTGATTCCAGGTTTTCCATGGTGGTCTAGCTTCAATCGACTCATGATTTCAACTTTGAAAAATACTGAAATCTCCACAAAACCACT
Organism: Schistosoma rodhaini; assembly: GCA_944470415.2. Classification (NCBI taxonomy): domain Eukaryota; kingdom Metazoa; phylum Platyhelminthes; class Trematoda; order Strigeidida; family Schistosomatidae; genus Schistosoma; species Schistosoma rodhaini. The sequence goes on from OX104044.1 coordinate 27,521,652, forward strand.
TCTGATCTAGAAATTGGTTATTTTAAAATTATACCTGGGTAGATAAAACAGGGTTAAGTTATTATTTAGAAACAGATGGTTTAAAAATAATATATTCTACCAACCTATTCAAAGATAGATTCACTTGTTATTAAGGGAGTTTTTTAAATAATAAATGTCGCCAGCTCGTATGTGTTATCTACAATCCACTCAGATTTGTTTAAATTAAACCAGATCACGAAATTTGATTGTTTGTATCGGAATAATGATACGATAATTATCGTTAATTATTTTAATTGAATTAAGAATAATTTCTAGATTTAAAACAGTGATTTTTAGATTTATTGGTAAATAATGGTTTAATCGATGCGGGCATGTGGTATCCTAAAAGTGGTCCTCGTAATAACAAATTTTTGGTATTGAATAATGTGAAGACCTAAATATTAACTGGAGTCCATTTGAAATAGTATCGTCATAAAAGTACATTTGTTTTACGTCAATTAATTTAAAGTTTTATTAGAATAAACTTGAAAAATCAGGATATCAGAAGTATGAAGTATGTGAAACTAAGACTAATATTTTCATAGTAGAAAGCGTGAGTCAATTGAAGCTAGACCACCATGGAAAACCTGGAAGACTAATATGTTGAATATGTTTAATTTCACCACTTTGGAATGAGGAAAAATTGTTATAACGTATGCCCTGAGCAGTCTTGGGTGCTATTCGGTCCTTCCTATCTGCCTAGCCCAGCCAGTTAAGTCCAGAACACAAATAACAGCCTCGGCAATATGAATCCAAAAATATGTAGCCCAGTTAAACTATTTATGGCGTTGACTTCTTTAAACTGAACGATTTAGGGGCAAAACTAAGCTGTCTTCAGTTGTTATCTTTGTTACCTTTGTGTGCCTTTTTACTTCCATCGACTATTATGTTAGACTAACCTCTAACCACGAAACTAATAAACCTTGTTCTAAACCGTTGTTTGACTTTATTTTAACATGCATTTAACAGACTGAATTTCTAACCACACTTCTGGAAAGTTTTGAACATTCATAATTTTTTTTTGTTTCCTGGTTTTAACACTTTTTGGGTTGAATATTTGTCCTTAGCTATCTCCGTACATTATCATGATCTCATTCATTTGCAAAATCTGAGATTCTGTTTTCATAAACTACGTGGAGGTCCATTATCTCGATGTATTGTTTCTTACAATTAGTTCAATTCATTGTCTTAAAATGATTGCTAATAGTTATTTCTGACTAAATAGCTTGCAAAATTAATCGTCACTAATAGAATTAACCTTCTTTTTAGAAATTAAATAAACTTTTCTATCTGAACAACCAACTTTTCATTACCAGGACCTCAAATAATAAACATTTTGACTAGGATGGGTGACTTGTATAAATTATGAACTTTGTTTTTCGTACTTTCCATTAATAACATTATCAAAGAAAAGGGTAATCTTTGATTCCATTGGATCATACGAAGGGAATTTTAATCAATAGCAACGATAGAGTTTATTATATTAATAAAAAATGAGTGATATGTAATCTCAAGATACAGTTGATTAGTAAAAATAAATAAGCAATCTCTCATCATTTCATCATGGTAATTGGAGCAAAGCAGGTTTATATGTGTGATAAAAAAGACTACTAGTAGTACTGACAGTGAGTGTGCACCTGAAAAGTAGGTGTAATCTCTACCTTCACACTTTTCAGCTATACATTTCTACTGTATTGAAGTTTTTACCCAGCCTACATATTTAAACTAATGATCGCACTTAGATATTACTTGCAAATTCCTTTTTCTTTGATGTTATGTCACATACGATGTTAGATATAAATTAGAGTACGCATGATTCCATCACCTAAGACTCAGTTGTTCAGTCACTGACTATCCCATAATGTACGCAAAAATCTGACGTGGTGCATTACTACAGCACCGACTATATAAAGTCACTTTTTAACGAACAAAATAAAATATTCTATCTATTAATATGTTATGAGCATAGTTTATATCCAGAATATTTATCTATCCGTAAGTAAACAGAAGTCACCTGAAATTTCACAAAACAGAATAATAAAGTGGAAAATTAGTAAATATCTCCTACATTTGAAATTCGAAACAAAAATGCTAAATACTTTTCTTGTAGACTAGAGTTATAAAAAGTTTTATTTGAACTGGAGTCTATGATGAATTGAAATTAACCACAAATCTACTTTGTGGTGTGAACTACTTATGCGAACAGACATAAGCAGAATGAAGCAGGAATTGGAATGTTTATCAGCAGAAGGTTAAAATAAAGAGAAGAGGAAGGTAAAGAGAGGACAGTTAGAACAACGACGAGATTGGTAGAATGATAGAGTGTGTAAAGGACAACTCAAGGAAGATATACAAATGAAGTAATTAATGTATGATTTTCATATTTTACAAAAGCATTGTTTGATTTTGCATTAAGCAATAAACTGGTTTACCTTACCCGAGCTTTCGCATGTTTTTTACATTTTCAAATTGGCAGGGTGATGTAGCAAAACCTCATTCTTTTAAATAACCAACAAGATCCTAATTCCAGACAACTCTAGACTGTGCGATGAAATGGTTTTCTCAGATGACCTGAGCATCCACTAGGGGTGATGCAAACTCATGGCAAAAGCTAATCTTGTTAAACAAATTTGGAATACTTTTTCACTTTTTACGTTACAAACACCGTGCTTTGACGAAAACTTTATATTTATTATTTCACAGAATTAAACAGAGATTTATGTGAGATGTAATCACCAAACTTACTTCTTTTCAGATACTGCCTACGATCAAACAAAATATTCATGAAGATTTGTTGAGAAATAAGTCCAACAAACAAAGGAAATACTGTGACACTAATAATTACTCTATGTCTGCAAATGTGAATTCAGCTGGAGAGTTGACGCATTCCGAATCAAACCATACACAAATTAATGATGAAAATAAATTGGCCTCAAATTTAAATCACATCATGAAACGATTGTCACGGAAAATGTGCAAAGAGTACCTCCTTCCAGATGAATATACTGAACTGGAATCCGAACTTGAAAAGTCACTGAATATTGCCGAATCATGTTCAAATACAGTTTTGTATGCAAAATTTAAAAGTGACAACCAATCATTAAATCATAAAACAGTGAAGAATTCTTATACAAAGAATAATTATGAAGACCCTAACGTGAGTTGCACTATGATTGACTTTAATACAACGATTCTTGACTTAATTTAGTTTAACCTATGTTTGACTCATTCTGAAATATAATTTAGAATCACTGTATAGTTTGAATTTAATAAAGCATTGGTGACACTATACTTGCCTAACAATATCACATAGAACACCATGTAAAGATGGTAACTGGCTATAGGTTTACAAATGTTTTGAACGATTAAAAAATGTAATTATGGAATCCAGTCGACACTAAGTGTTTAGAGTAACCTACCATTCAAACTTCATGAATGATGAATTTTCATATTTTTATCCACATATTTAACATCACTGAATCATAGTTACTTTAAGATACACGATTTGTTTAAATATCTTTACAGATGTTTGAATGGTGGTTAGAATGATCATGAGCACAAAATGCTTGTTGTCCACTTTCGCTGACTGAATGTGAATTGTGGAATACACTGATTCACTACAAACATCAGTTTTCAGTTCGCACAATTTACTGGCTTATACACGATTCCAGATAATCGAGTCTTTACAAAACTACTATTTTTATTTAGCAGTTTAACAATTTAAATGAATTGATAGTTATCATAGTTAAATTGATCTCTAGTGATATAAGTTGATTCCCTGAGAGCACAGATGTATGTGAGAGAAACATATATTCGCTTTCTACTAAGTTGTTTATCTGACTGCGCTAACGAAGTATGTCTCTTATCTTTATAGAATATCTTAAAGAAATACTTAAGAAAATTAAATCTAACGGGTAGAGCTATCATCATTTACTAGCTCGTAAATTTATTTCATTGATTATCCACAATATAAAATTCATTTAGTTTCTACGTTAATGTAAAATAGCATCAAATAATCAGAATAGTCAGACTATTCAGTGGGTCATACAATTTTCCTAGTTTAACACATGTTGTACAGCATGAACTTATTTATAACTTACAAAATTTAAGGGAGGATTTAAATTTCTCCATCCTTGCCGATTAACTAATGACAAAGTTTGAGAGCCTTGAGCGTTTGTGAGTTTTGTTTGAGTGGCAGATATAACCGATTTTTGTTAGATGACCATTGTTAGAATTTGAGAACATAGTTAACTTAATTAGTTCTCAATATCGTGTCGTTAGGCGAAGATCAATTTTAGTTAGCAAGCGTTTTGTTAACGAATCGGTATTCAATAAGTGAAGTCCAGGAAAGTTATAACTTGTTTATAAAATGCAAGCTAAATATACCTTGAAAACAAGTTTCCGCTTATTAGGTAACTGACCTTACGGCGTCCAAACACTTTACAGTGTCATTTAACATTCTAAAAAGAAGACAAGCTATGAATGATTAAAAAGAGATCAAGAAAATAAGAACGTTAACCTGAAAATCTAATGGTAGGTACAATAAAATTGAGTATATCCAGTCACTCATTTTTTTACGTATACTTTGGAATCGATGACATCACTTCGACGATATGTGAAATATAAAACATTGGATTACCTTCAAGATATTCTTCAAAACCAAACATTGCGTTTTAAAAGACTTGTATATTTTTACAAAGTAGTCATCGTACGCTAAGTTTAATTGTTTTCTCGTGCTGAAGCACTCAAATTAAATGGACAGAGAAAAAAACGCCATTGATTCTGTATGTTGCGAAAAGTGTCTGGTTGAACTTTTAATTTCATATGAACAAAAACTGTGGAATAAAAATCATCATTTGGAAGATTTGAAACTCTTGAAATTGATTAGAAAACAAGGCAATTCATGTATTCAGGCTGTAGAAGCCAGTGATTTCAATCACAAGTAAATAAACATTCTTATTCAAAAGAAGACAATTGTAACCAAATTCATCATCTCAAGGATATGACGAATTTATTCAATAATCTGATAACAGTATTTATTATTCTAGGATTTCACAGTTCTGAATTAAAGTTGACTTTTAATTCATCAAGGTCATCTCAACATTTTGTCTATTTTTCACCATCCACTTACTTACATATCTTCTTATTTGAAACTTTACCGTATTATCCGTGTTATTTTCGTCATTCTGTGTAATAGGAACTTCTTGTTGAATAACATGTAGAAGCTGTATCTTCTGTTTTACTTCTTAGTCAACTGGAATACTTTCTAACCTAGTTATAAATATAACTTACCTACCTACTTTTCAGTAAAATACAATAATTTAGACTCACTTGTCTAAGCCGGTACTTAATCAATAAAAGTTTGAAGCAACTAATGCAAACAGGATCGAATGAATTTAATTTACATGTTTACTGTTTTGTTCATTTACGAAAAACGATCTTTTGAAAATTGAGCAGAAACTCGTTTGTTTGAAGTATACTTCTTAATAAATCGGATGTCATAAATACTCAAAAGTACCAATTTTGCAAATAAAGAAACAATAAGGATATTTAAGTTTAGTTTTACAACTGACCAAATCCATTTTAAAAATGCTTAACGTTTTTTATATTCTTAACTATAAAGTCACAAACGTCAAATTAGTGTGTTGGTTCTACAAATGTTATTAGACAATTATATAAGTGTACATTAGTTGGTACATTTATCAGATACTTATTTCAAATTGAATTGTCACATCGAATAGAACAGGCAACTTTTTCAACATAAGTATATAGACGAAAGAGAGAGAGAGAATAAATAGATTATACTGAGGAATAAAGTAATAAATCGGATACAATATGCTTTCATTCGATTATTTTATGGATGTACTACAGCAGAAGATATTGATAATATCATTATAAGTGTCTCATAGTTTTGCCTAATATGGGATTAAAGTTATCAAAGGATATTTTTATGTTTGGATATTTCTTGGCAATGAGTGGCGATCGAATTCAGGCTAAGGACTAGTAGCTAAGCAAACATAATTTTATACTGTTTATTCTAATAAATTTGCACAAATTAATATCACCATGGCTTAAGCCTTCATTTAAAACTTATGGATACTCAAAAATTTTCGTATTTATTAATAGGATTTTGAAAAATACCAATATAAGGATTTCGGATATGGTATTAGCGAGATAAATGGTGAAAATTTAGAATACATTCTGAATGGTAGACATACAAAATCACCAGCGAAACAAATTTATGGTATGCTTAACTATCTTTCTTATTTCTTTTTTTTGCTTTTATTTACCGTCTTTTGTTGAAAATGTTGCGACATGTTTTCTAAGTCGGTGTTGAATGAAAGATTAGACAAAATTATTTTATATAGTTGAAACCATGAGTCAAGTGAAGCTAGACCACCATGGAAAAACTGGAAGCACTGGACGGCCGTTTCGTCCTATTACGGTACTCCTCAGCAGTACGCACTCACGATCCCGGCTTGTGTAATTGCTCGCGCGCGAGACTTATAGGTCCTGGGTTGGAATCTTGCGAGGCGGGATCGTGGATGCGCACTACTGAAGAGTCCCATAATAGGACGAAACGGTCGTCCAGTGATTCCAGGTTTTCCATTGTGGTCTAGCTTCAATTGACTGACGATTTCAACTATATAAAATTACTAAAATTTGCACAAAACCTCCTTTCTTTAAAAATAAAGGGAAAACAAGTTTGTATTGTATATAGTTAGATGAAAACGCTTCAAACAATTTACCAAAGACACTTTGATTTTGTTTGTCAGAATTTATAAAACAATTATTCAGAACTAGGTTATTATCATGAAATGAATTCGAATTTCTAAATATATACAGGCAATACCTTGATGGTGAGTGACTGAACCGGTTTTAATTTCATGTAAAAGCTATGATATATCAAATAGTGTAACATAAATAGAATCGTTCTTGTGATTACGTAACAATCCGCAGTTTAAAGCTAAGCTTACGATATCTAGTGAAAAATCAGGTACCAAATATAAAAATTCAATTAAAATCTACGTAAAAGGAACTAAATTGTAGTTGAGTAAGAACAGATCAACAAATTAATAGAGGGGGATAATTTGGTCCAGTGGATTTCATACAACCTCATTGTTCTGTTGAAAAAACAGATTATCATCATATTCAATTTTTATGGTTAGTGGTTTTTCTAAGGGATGGGGTCGCTAACCTCATGCCCAACCCTCCTCCTTTATCCGGGCTTGGAACCGGCAGTAGCCCCCAGAGGAGATACAAACGAAGTTGCCATATGTAATCGCTAAACATAAATCACGTTTCTTAGAATTTAGGATATCCGAATCAAATTCGAAAGGCCATTTGGTGGTATCTCATTCAAAAGTATTCAATATATCTGAGTCGTTTTCTTAGTGTAGGAATTAATCAGTTTAACACTTAATTTCTCCTTATTTGACTGATTCATCCTTACCGCAAAATTAAATAAATCTGTAGTAATTTTTAAAAGCATTAAACACTTAAATTTTATGCACATAATTTTAAGTTGACTTTCAAACATCTCTAAAATACACCAATAATGTTGAGTTGGAAGTTCCGTACTGCACTTCAGAAAGTCTCTAAACTGTATACATATGTGTTCGTTGAGATAAAAAATTTCCTTCTAGTGAGGCATATTTGTGTTCGCCATAGATTAATCTGGTTTTGTAATATTATGTCTGTTAAATATATGTTGAATGAAACTTATTTTCTGGTAGAAACCAGGCTGACATTAAGCCTTCAATCTAATGATCCAATGTCGTGTATATAAGTCGTAGTTTCAGTATGCATAACTGAGAACGTTAGAGTAAACTGAATTATATCATCACAAAGAATAATCCAATCCAGTATATCGTTCTTAAGCTTACCACTTAATCTATTATTTTTTACATATCTAAAGGGGAAATGTTTTCATGGTTTATAAAAAATCTTAAAATACTTATGACGACAGAAACGAAAAGTGTTCAGTGATTGGGAAAGTCTACAATCATAATAAACTGTTCTGATTTAGTGATAATGAGTGATGGGGTATCTGATGTATGAAATCTTGGCTCTAATAACTCCTGAACCTATTTAACTGATTCCATAGCTGTCTTACGTAAACTCTTTTTTATAACTTACCCACTGTGTTTTCATATCTCTTATTTAGGATGAACAGAATTTCATCTACAATATCCCACCAGTTTAGTTCAATAAATTGTACTATTTTCGAGAGAAAAAAATTATTTTCTAAGTTTAGCGAAACTATTTAGGAACGATTATTCCATGATATAATTGATGTCCTATTATCGTTCTAATTATTTTATTTAGAGCTTGACAGTTTAGTAGATTGCGAATATAGATAAAATTTAATGGAGTATTATTGAAGGGGAACAATAACGGTAACAAGGAAATGATGCAAGTCCATCGATCCCCTTTTTTCTTATCAATTAATTAAAATATTCTTTTTGGGTACTTTATAAAACGGTGATAATATTTCTTCATTTATTCGTTCACTAATACAATTGTTTGTTTGTTTGTTTTTCTTTCATTACTGCATTATACTGAATAACGATTAAGCCGTTGTGACGAAATAACTAATGTCTTGTTCCCATAATAAATCAAATGCGTTTCCCATATCATCATTGTGTAAATTTTCTATGAAACTATCAAGAATACTTTCGTAATAAGTGAAAATCAGTTTTGTTGCTGGTTATATTCATTGTATAGCTGGTAATGTGGTTAAGGGATTCGATTTTTACAGTAAAAGTCTTGATATCAGTTATTTAAGACTACAATTTATCTTATTTCAAAGAATGTTTCATTTTGATTATCTTGAAATAGCTTTCCTCATTTGTATGCAATTACTTTTTCGGTATTGTGAATGATTAAGCTCTAATAGTGAAAAGGAAGTTAAGATTAATCTGGTCACTTTTTAAACTGTCCATAAGTACTTATTATTTGTAAATGAGGCAAGAAACTCAAAATGCCTATGTATATAGCATATTGTTTCATGGCATATTTTTATCGAAACAAATAAATCGTTTAGGTTTCATTTTGCCAATAAATAACTTCTATCGAACTCTGGAAACCGAATGTCATCTGTTAGTAGATGACAGTGCTGGAATAGTGGGATTTTGCACAAGCTTTTGGGATAACTTCAATTACTTACATTAAAATAGTCACGCCTAGACATTCGTTTTGGATGATTTTATTATAGTTTGACTTCTGATAATGTACTGAGTATACTGAAAAATATATCATCTACATTCTTATTGTTCAATATTGAAAAGTTTCTTTCAATTAAAATAATGTGCCTGAAAAGTTTCAGCATAAGTGTCCTTATATTTTTAATTATAACCAAAGTAAAATACTAACGGGAATTTATCATTAATCCATATTTTAACTTATTTATAACAACTGACTAGTAACTCATCGTTCAAAAATTTTACTGTACCTAGACTCTATACCTTAATGGGGTTTGTGAAAAATCTTTGTAACTTGAATATAGTTTTCATCCTAAGCCACTGGAAAAATAATTGAACAACTGTTTTCTTCTTGATTTAAGACACCACTGAAGTATTCATCCATAGGATACAAACATAGGATCAAACACTGGACTTTAAAGTTTTATACCCAGTACTGAATACCTCGGCCAATGAACCATTTTTTGCATTCTTTAGAGTTATCTACTTTTTGTAATTTGCACAACAGTTGTCCAGTGTCATTGGCACGTAAGTTCTGATTTATTAATATGATTGAATGGTGGTGAATCCATCTAACATATTCATGGTTTGAAAAATAAAGAGATTTCACATCCATCTCGATAATACTTGATCCTATGATAAGATACAAACTTTTCATGCATGAACTACTCAACTGTGGATGGTATATGATATTGATATTGTTTAAAAAATTAAAAGTTAATACGAAAATGTGATTTAGTTGCGAATGTTCTAAAAATTGCTTCATATCTAACCTGATATGGTCTTTTGAAACTAATTTGCTCATTAGAAATGTAGCGGATAAAGCAAGCAATCTTATTATATCTAATTACAAATATTATTAAACAGTTTAAAGATAAATTCAAGAGAAAAGTTTTTAAAACTTAGATTGTGTCTTATAGAAAGTTTGTCCCATTTCTTTCGTTTTTATCTTGTTTTTATATTCTTATCATTTATCTACATTATGTCACTCAAATTAGCAAACTAATTTTGTTCGTTCGTGATTACTTATTATAACTGCGTTTTGAATCACGTTACCATCGCCGATAACTAAGATTTATCGTAAGTCATCTCTCCGATAACATAACCTATTGAAGTTTCCTCGACCATTAAATAAGATTCTTGATAATTGGTTTATTAATGTTTTATTTTGTTGAAACATAATGTGTAAATAGTAAGTGAAGATAATAGCAGCGAAAGGTTGAGGACTGATAGCATTAACCTCTACTAAAAAGAGCCTTACAGATATAGAGAGTCATTTAAATCTACAACTGGATTTAGTATACTTTATAGTAGACCACTAATTTTGTGCTATAAATCTTTGTTGCAAGTCAGCAAGATTAAGATTTAGGTGATGAACACAGAAAACTAGTAAATGTGTTATAAATTATGAAATGACCTAATGAATTCCTCGTTTTAACACTTAATAGTTCCCATTTAAAAGTGACTTGGAAGTAATTCTTTTGCGAATATTATTGTTAATTCTTAATTGTATATTCGGCGTTGGAGACTGTAATAATACTTACTTGTTTCATGAAAATATTACATCAAGTTTTACTGAATTACACTGAACTAACAATAGAAAATCCTTTCATTATCTGGGAAGAGTATAAAGAATGAGGATAACTGTCTGCTTACAATCTACTGCTATATTCAAGAAAAACTTGCTAATTTTAACATGAATTTAATCACTTTGAACTTAGCATCACTGTATGGTTTATCATTTGTGAAATAATTATTTCCTCGATAGGGAGAATGACACACAGTCATCGTTTTTTATGTACATTCCTTTATATTTGAGTTAGTATGAAGCAATATGTGTGAACTAAAAAGAGATTGTTTTCACTCCAGGGGTGCCATTTTTAATCACTTCTTTTACATCTATTAAGTCTATAGGTACATATTCCCACGGATACATTTATCTTTGAATCCTAGTTATTTTATCCACCTCATCTTTTAAATGTTTTGTCACTCTTTGCAGTTAACTGATTCATCACTTGACTGGCACTGGCTTTGTTTTCACTCTCGGATATATATATGTACTAGTATAGAACCTTCATGAAAAAGTAATTGCAACGAAATACGTTTTCACCCTTCTAGTCTCTTTTCTGGATAAGAAATGTGTTATTTTGCTTCTACTTCTATATTTTTTTATTTCAACATTGTATTTCATCTTTAGGCAAGATTGTTCGTAAACAGAAATTAACTCATATGAGTAATGGGAAGAAGATTGCGAGTACTCAAGTTGTATGCAAACATAAATACTGTGAAGATGCAAAATTATTTCCGTTAAATACTTGCACATGTTCATCCACCTGTGCACCAGAATGTAGCAGGTAACAATTGCGTGTAATAATAGTTATCTTAGTAGATATTCACTTTATTTCGTGATCAATGTAATATAGTATGAGACTTAGAAAAGTAATTATCTTTAGTATTCAATAAAACCTATGGCATAATGATTTATTTCAACTTTAATATACAGGAAAACTATCAGATAGATAAATGATGAGTTTCAAGGGTGCTTACGAATATTTTCATCTGAATTTAACTTCAATCGACAAGGGAAAGTAAATGCGCTAATAACAATAAGATTAAAAGTATTTGGAGATTCTTTAAAAAAATCAATACAATAAGATCTCAGTTCAAGATATAAAACAACCTTTTTATGTCAGGGGTATTTTAAATGCATTTAAATATAGGCCATGAACTTAAATAAAATCAATGAAAGACTCTATAACCAGAATTACATGATTAACACGATAAGGTATTGAGAAGACACATTTTAAAGCAGGTTTATTATTACATGGTAAAACAAAATTAGCCTACAAAAGTATAAATATCCAATAAGTCAGCCTTCCATCACAGCTTGCAATAAAATTTAAGTTGAATACACTACAGTTTACTAAACGAATCAAAATTACTTCCAGGATTACTCCAGCTTATTTCTTCTTATTTGGACTTCAAAATGATTTTCCATATAAAGTATTTTATTTCTGCAGCCTTGTAAATAATCCTTTTATTATTTTTTGTTAATTTAGCACATTGGCAACACGTCATTTGGAAGTGGATTTAAACAAATCAGTAAGAGTATCAATTTAAAATTGAATGAATTCTGAATACAAATCAAATTTATAAGATTTAGCTAAACATGCTAGAAAGAATGATAATAAACTGATCAAATAATTTATAGGAGCTCGTAGATGAAATCAACTCGTGGTTTAGACTGTAAACTCTATATTATCGAATAAAAGACAATTTGCAGTCTTCACTTTTTTATTAACAATCAGGTTGTGTCAAACTGATTGTAATCAAAACCATATAGAGTTGGTTTTTGTGCTTATAACTTTCTGGTTGCATAATTAGTTGTACTCAGAAGCAATAACATACATTGTAAGAGTTTACTAATCTATTTTACTGTTAACTCAGGCAATTGAATTAGTATACTCGGATAACCCCAAAATAAACGAAAATATATCACGTTCCTATGACGATACAAATCTGACTTCTCAGGAAATTGCTATTGCTGTATACTTTTTCTGCTACTTATTAACATCGAGTAAGTAGCCGTTAAATAAAAACCAAAAGACCATATTAGATGAAATATATCAAAGCAAAGAAAAAAGAGATAATGGTTATTATTAGATTAGAAGAAAAAGTAATAGAATCTTAAGAAATCTATTTGGTTTAAAATTGGTTTAAACCAACTCTTTTGTGTTATCAGAATGGGGGGGGGTTGTGTTTTATGTTAGTATTCATTCAATGAAAAAAGTTCAAAGCTAAAATTAATTTAATCTTTTTAATTTATACATTTTATAATATGATAGCAAATAATAGTTGTATTCTCTTTTTGGTAGGGAAACAATTTTATTAATGATAAAAATAAAATCTATAATTAGAGATGGTGTTTTGGACAATTGCTTATGTATAATTGGTGACCTATATCATATTTATTACAGAGATAATCAACTTCTTATTTAGAAGAAGAAGAAGCAATGATTAAAGCAAACTAGATAACAATGGATATAAAATAAACTGATTGGTCAAAACAAATTTCTGTACAAAATCTTTTAGGATTTTTAAAAAAATTATTTTAGGGAAGATCAGTGATTCCTATATACCTAAGATGTTTTGTTATTACTTTGCAATGAAAGTCTAAAATAACCGTCTAAGTAACATACCCAGCCCAAATGGTAACGAGAAAGATGGATATAAATTACACCATAAAAACATATTATGTTAGTTACCCGTTTAATAATTGTATACATCTCTTAGTTTTTGCAGCAACCTAATATTCATTTAGATACATGAAGTAATTAGATGAACAAAAATTAAAGTTTATCACTCGTATGATCAATAATTAGGCAGTCATTACTAGGCTTTGAAAAGATGTAAAATAAAGTTGGGTTAAATGCATCTTATTGAACCAGTTCCACAAATAAGAGTTACAGGATTGCTTAATCGAAAAACAAAAGTTTTATACTAATAAACTAGTTACTATTGTTGTATCTACTTACGCAAATTTCAGCGCGATATTTCCACACACTATGAATTACAATTGACGAGCAATTTTCCCAAATACTTTGTCACTTATTGACTAGCTACGTTTTTTCGATAGGATAGATAATGCAAGTTAAATAATTTATTTTACTTGATATCACAAATCGATTTCGGTTGAAAAATCACTGAAAACCAGGAAACACAAGAAAGCTCTTTCATGTCAGCATAAGACTTTTCAGGGTCTCACATTCACGATTACACTGATGATGCAGTTCAGGTCGGTTTAGCTAGAGAACGTTTAACTTTAGACAGGAAGGTAGGTATGAATGTTTATATACATATTTTTATAGCACACAGTATATTATGTATTTGCGTCACACTTTATTGGGTGACTTACAAAACGGCTTCTCTGTTTTACAGATACAACAAACGGGAGACAACGAAAATCACAATGCGAATAATAGTGTGCAGACGTCCATTTTTTCGGAAAACATTACACCTTTCAGCTTGACAGAGTGCCCATTATTGATGGACTTTTTTACGATTAAAAAAGAAACAACTAACTTCTTATCAAACCAGAAAGATTCTGCATGTGAATCAGATAATCTGTCTTCACTGAATGGTGAATTGTAGTGAGTTATGTTCATAAGTTCCACTAAAACGGACCATCTGTAATTGAACACCAATTTTTAGTAGTTTCTTAATATGGATATCTTTTAAAACAAACAGGTAAAGATTGGTCATCATAAAAATCATTTAATATTGTCGTCAAATAAGAATCACAAGTGGACAAGTGATTTGCTCGTAGACTGTTGTTTATTTTTAGGTTTTTACTCCTTGAAGTTTTAAACGATTTATTTTACAAAGTATCTCATTTATGTGCATAGTCAAAGGTTATTCATTTACTGATCATTTGTTGATATTGCAAGTTGAACATTAGTCTTTTTTTGGAAGAAATGAAGCTCAATCATTTCAGCTAAATCGTTTTTCAATAATTGTTATGACCCAGAAATATAGAACCATCAGTACCTTCAAACCCAAAATTAGGTATTATTTAAAGGATAGAAGGTTTATAACTACTACCTAGTTCATTTAGCTCATATGTTTGTAATCACAGATATACATTAATGATAAAAATGATTTAAACAAACTGAATTCTATAAGTTATCACTTTTAAACCTATATTTCTATCGTTTAATCAACCAAGTTGTTTCTGTCGCTTTTATGAAATGCACAGTGAATCAAAATTGATTCGCATTCTTCAATATATACACGAACTTATGGTTGAACTGATCATGGTCTAAAGTAGAGTGCTTTCAAATTCTCCCAAAAATAAGTAATCTCTATTAGGTAATGATTGAGTTGTTTGAATGATCAGTTATTCATACAAGGTCGCTAAAACCCTCCTATATCCATTTAGTATTGTTTGTTTGAATCTTCCCATCGATGTGTTAGGACTGCAACTGGTCAGTCTCTAATTGGCATATGTGCATACTGTGCGTATTGCCTCGATATAGCCTAAATCCACAAGCATGGTAAGCAAAAATGGATAGTGGCCAGCAGTGGAATCCGCGATGCGCGTTTCGTCCTATTTGGGACTCGTCAGCTGGATGTACCTGCATCACAGAGTTGATGTTCACTCTAGGACAAAACGCGCGTCCTGGATTCCACTGCTAGCCACTATCCATCTCTGCTTACCTCCTATATCAATTAATAACAAGAAACATTTAGATAAATGCTTAGAATGAATATTTGGTTTAACATCTATTACATTATATGAATAATATACATCATAATCAGTTTTCATGTTCATAATAAATGTTGATATATTGAAAAAAAGTATTAGTGGTTATGAAAATCTACTCAAATGTTGGATAATCTTCTCACTGTGATAATAGAATAGATGAAATATACTGAAGACGCTTGTATAACAATGTATATAATATAAAACAGATATTTTACACAAAATGAATTGTCATATGATGTTGTTGTAATTATGTCATAAGCATGAATGATTAGGGTACAGTATAAATTTCAATATGAGCATGAATAATTAACAAGATGTTTATAGATAGTAAAACAGTGTTAATATGATTTGCAATAGAAGAAAAGCAAAGCAAAACTGTGTATGTTCTCATCTGTTTTACATTTAGGATTGAAATAATTTAAGCATGAAATGAATAGGCAAATGTAAATGTTTAGCAGTTGAACTTTTTTTTAGAAAGAAGAATCAGAGAATGAAACCATCATCTATAAATAAATCTGGAGCTTAGTATACAAATTAAGATCATTTAACTTTATCAGACAAACTGTCATTCAATATTCTACAACCCAAAAGAAGATTTAAATAATAAATAGTTGTGAATTGACTACAGAAAGAAAAAAGAAGGACTATACTGACTAAATCCTGTTCCTTTGTATGATTTAATTAAGTACACTTACAAAGAAGTGATAGCGAATTTCACTATTTACCATCTTTCTAAATTTAAAATAAATCATTCAAAGATCTTTTAACAAATAATTATAAAACGGTCATGGAACTAACGGCATACCTTCCGTTTACTCATTCTTTTGTCGCTCAAATTAATATACAAAGACATGTTGGCCCCAAAATAATATCTACTTTTCTTCACAAGTAAAATAATTCATAAACAACTTAGAGTATGTTAGTTATTCAGTACATTTTGTCCGAGTGGTGAAATGTGAAACATTCAGTTCACTACAGACTGAATTACTTCTGTTGTAAATATTGTAGTATAAACTTATGAATTCAAGATTATCACCAATAGAAAAACTAAATTTACTATTATACATACAACATCGTAGTAGTTTTGTGAATACTCAAGGGAGGATCAATAACATATTCACTATTCACAATATGTATCCAGTAATCTGAAAATATGGGTTGGTAAAGTCGCTACAAAGTTATGCATAACATTGAAACCTGAGGAAGAATATTTAAAATATAGATAAGTGACGTCAGTAAAGTAGTTACTCTCGTTCAGTTATAAATAAATATAATAATAAATACTTCATAAGAAAGAAAAGCGATAAATCTGAAAAGGAACACTCCTTCATCGGGCAAGTCTTTGAGGGTGATCAAACAGCAAAGGTATTGATCATGGACAGAAAACAGAGTCAAATTGATTGATTCCTAGCAAAAACTGGTTTTCTGATAAGCTGCATGACTTTGAATAACATGAATAACCTACATAAAACAGTCACTTGTCTCGTTTAATGACGTTTACCAATAACAGATGTGTTTAAAAGGCATGGACATCTTAAAGATGTAAAGATGAGCACATGCGTATTGAAAGACCATTTGCGAGGAACCTTTATTTAAAATGAAGACTCAGTCCTCAAGGTTCTATTTCATGCAACTCGTTGGACACGAGACAAGAGAAAGACACATAATACGTTCAAAATAGACAATAAACACTACGACTTAGTACTAAGACACCATGATAATTACAAGGCTAAAATCCAAGTTGTATTCAAATAAGTTATGGATTAGCGTCCAGTTGCTTTGACAACAACATTTCTAACCAAATCATCACTACGATTCCTTTAGTCTCAGTCAAATTCTTCATACCATATTACAATGTTACCACCCAAATTATTCATAGAGCCTCAGAACTGTAACTTTGTCTTTTAAATAGTTTTACTATTTTCTGATAGCATCTCGGTTCCTAAAAATTTCAAGACTATGATCAGTTCAGACTAATTTAACTTGATAGTCTCTATGTAATTGAAGAGAAACCGGCGAAATATAATACATTCGTCATATTCTGCAAACATGTTCGTTCTGGTGGAAATCTTCATCACAACCTAACGATTGAAGACTTCGGTCACTGTAGAGTAGAAAGCACGGCATTTTTAAGCCTAAGAGTTCAAATTTTGTACGATTTTCACGTAACGCGATTCCTATACAATAACATAGATGATAATTATCTCGATATATTTTTGAGATGAATTTCCTGAAATGAGAAAATTCTTTCTTGCCGCAGTTTCGATGCAGAGGCTTCACACATTTATGTCATTGAATACTGGTCTGAATGGATGGGTAGTTTAATTCAGTCAGCAATATTGCTCTTTAGATCTAGACTCACCCATTTAATGTTATTCCACGTGACTGAAACCGGTTCTGTGTGAGGTAGGAGTGCAGTTGTCTTCTGATTCCTGCAATTATTCAATAATTATTGAGCACTTCTTGGTTTTTAATGATTCTGATGATGATGACAGATAGATAGATAGATAGATAGGGATCAAATCTATCCTTATGCTTTTCTGCCTTTATTGTTTTTGTTGATGGTTACTTGAAATCCACTAAATTGATAATAATCATATATATCTGTGTTTTTATATCAAAGCAATCAACATTTTCGACATATATTCTACATATAATTTCATAGTTTTCATTGTTTACTTTTACAGTCCTTTCAAAAACTCCCTTGAGTTCCTCAAACCACCATCCCATCAATCATTACCAAAAATTATTGATTATTCAACGTATACATCCGTCATGTGGGAAAATCTGATGAAGTTATTGAATCACTTGATAAATGAAGAACGTTTGTTTTGGCTAAACAAAAATACATTTAATAATTCAGAGATTGAGACGATTGATATTAAATCTTTACTCAATGATATTGATCGTTTTTATTCTGAAGAATTGCGCCTGCTATGGAAGCAAGTCTATGAAAGTTGGGTTCCTCGTGATTATCTACAATATTTTTCAGATGAAACAAGGTATTCGATTAAATGTTCTATATCTTTATCACTAATACAAAATATCTATCTTGGTGATACTATAATTAAAATAATCAATGTTATAATTACCATTATATATTATTTCATATAAATACTGATATTTACAGAACCATCGTAGATGGACACTTAGACGTAGTCTTTTTGCATACTTAGGTATAAAGTTAACGGTAAACTTTTCACGCATATTCATGCGTATTTCTCACATCAAATAATAAACCATGGCTGAACTCTAGCAATATCTGTGAGATGTCTTCACTTCAAATACAACAAATAATTTCAGAGGTTAATAATTAGCACCTGGTATTCAAACGATGGTATTTTGCACTTCAAATACTTACTTACTTACGCCTGTTACCCCTTGTGGAGGAGCATAGGCCGCTCACCAGCATTCTCCATCCAACTCTGTGCTGAGCCTTTCTTTCCAGTTCTTTCCAATTGCTATTCATCCTTTTCATATCGGCTTCTATTTCCCGGCGTAGTGTGTTCTTTGGCCTTCCTCTCTTCCGCTTCCCTCCCGGATTCCAAGTTAGGGATTGAGTCGTGATGCACATTGGTGATTTCCTTAATGTATGTCCGATCCACTTCCAACGTCTTTTCCTAATTTCCTCTTCAGCTGGAAGCTGGTTTGTCCTCTCCCATAAAACGCTGTTGCTGATAGTATCCGGCCAGTGGATGTTGAGTATTTTGCGTAGACAACTGTTTATAAATACTTGTACCTTCCTGATGATGGAGGCAGTAGTTCTCCATGTTTCATCTCGGTACAGCAGGACTGTCTTGACGTTCGTATTAAAGATTCTGACCTTGAAATTGGTTGAGAGTTGTTTTGAGTTCCATATGTTGTTCAATTGTAGAAATGCTGCCCTTGCTTTGCCAAACCTCACCTTTACATCTGCATCCGATCCTCCTTGTTTATCAACGATGCTCCCCAGGTACTTGAATGTTTCCACCTCTTCCAGAGTTTCGCCGTCAAGTGTGATTGGGTTGGTGTTCTCCGTGTTGCATTTGAGAATCTTGCTTTTTCCTTTGTGAATGTGGAGGCCTATCAAATACACTTTGATATTTTGAGATGTTATTCATATTGTAAAAATCCAGGGTGATTTAAAAGGAGATATTTAAACAGCTTTGCTGTTGAACATTTTTCCTTCACAAAACTCTAATAAGATACAAAGTATTATTTTGTTTGTGATTATTAACTCCTATCTACATGATCATTCATCGTGACGTCGATTAACAAAGGGAGAAAGTAACGCTGGTAGTTTAGTTTCAATAAAGATAATATTTACATTTTGCTCTGCCTATTAATACTTTATGTTATAAAATCTCATTTTTAGAAAAGTTTTTATCAATTTGAATCTTGTCATTGAAAAATTGTTATCATTTATCGAGAAAGGAAACTGTGATACATCATCAACACATTCGCATATAGGTTTCACTCATGAAGGTCATTTGGAAAATTTCGACGGCTTTAAAAGTTATTCAAAGAACTGTTTCACTAATCAAGAAAATCGTGATAAGAAGCGTCATTCCATGATTAGCAGCAGATTATCTCATTCATGTAGTTCATTAAATAAACTTCAAAATAATGAACAGCTATTTAATGGACAACACTTGGGATATAATGAAAATAAGATAAATTTTAAGCACATGAGAGAATTATTAAAACTGAGGTTAGTCTTTTTTATTTTATGTCTTTAAAACATACTGAATAAGTAGTCGTGTCACCATAGATCTACTCTTATTCAATAAGGGTACTAAGAATTACGATGGTATCTCTCAATGGCTTTAAAATATTCATTTTAGGATTGGTCGATAGCCATACAACATTTGTAAACTATGCTTAGCTAACCTATTAAACATAGCACTCACATAAATGAAGTGCCCAACCATTTTGGAGAAAATGAATGATTACCGCTTAACGGAATGTGACAATTTTCGAGATAATTTTACACAAAACTTGTTTCTACTAACAGAATATGTTGTGTTTATAAATGTGACTGAATACTACCGTTTAGAAATATGATGATGTCTCATTCGATTTGACAAAAAGGTGAAGTGATTAATATAACCAGTACGATGGTTTCCTCATGGGACAGATTTCCAAATCTTAGTCAAGCAAATTCCAAAAAACTATTAGTTACTTAATTGAGTATGTGAATAAATTGAATGAATCAAGCTAACAACCATGTGCAAAATATTTGAAGAAGTAGTACTACCACGAGCTACTCATCAGTTAAGAAATTAATAAGCGTAAAAATGGAAATCACAAAACAATAATTGTTTGCGTGTTTCGACTATAACTAGATGTTTTTTAACATATTTCAATAAAGAATATTGTGTCCAACGGGTTTTTGGTTTCTGAAATTTCAAAGTGTCTTACAATATTTCTTACTAGAATTCTTGGTGTCAATCAGGAATAATTGCTTCTTGAATGTTTTCTATGGGAACATATTCCAGATCTCTAGTCAGACATTTATAAGTACAACCTAGGTTTTTCTAATAAGAGTTTAGATAACGTGATGTAAGGGTTTCTGAATTTTTAGATAAAACGGATGTTTTTGGCTCTTTTATTGGTTTGTGTAGGGGAGGCATGGATAACGTTTAGTTAAAACCTATTATTATTAAAGTTCCTAATATTTTAATTTAACATAGTTTTCAAAGACATAAAATTTTGTATAATTTTATGTGTATAACTAGGCTCCCCTTTTACCTAATTATAAATATTGAGTGATATTAAACAATGTATACTGATGAAATGTGAACCAACTAATGATGCTGCTAATACTTTGACTTAAACCGATGTAGAAATATATGCATAAAATATCTCCTTTTGATTTTCTATTTTACATTATTGTTTTTAGTCATCAGCAGCTTTTAGAACAGATTTATCATGTGACCGAGATGGTTGGTGCTGCACTTGACACGGACATGGAGGACGCTATCAATGGAGTACATATCTCTGCCGTCAGCAGTCACAAAAACATCAATGATAATCAGACTAACAGTAGTATGAGCAATAAGTTAAAAACGAGTGGAATGCTTATAAATCCATCAAGTCCAGGTCTACAAGTTGTTGCTAAACTACTCAGTGCTATACTTGATTTAGAAACACGAATAGACACAATATGTGAAAACCAAATTATAGCAGAGAATTTAACAAACTCTGATATCACATTCGATTATGATCAATGTAGTAAAAAATATTTAAAATATACTCCATGCTTATCTTCTGATGAGACTACTTCATCGTCAGTTCAACAAGGATTAGAATTTCGGACAAAAGATCTGCAAAACCCTCAGTGTATAAAAGTGATTGAAGACATTTTAGAAAATGGAAGATATGAAAGAGAACAGGTCAGATCTCCTTCAGTCAATGATCATAAAAACAATTTCGGCTAAGAAAAATAAAGTGATTTAGATGAATTAGCTATTTTAATAGAATGTGAAAGAAATTTCTAAAACACCAGGGATAATTATCTAACGCTAACTAACCAATTTGCATTGTTACCGATACATTTAGCGACATTATAACCGAGTTTTCCTATCGCAAAACTTATGATGTATAGCTTATTTGTACCATAGAAAAAAATATATAGGACACTGCACTAAATTTTTTTGTCCAATTATAATAAAGGAATCTTAGAAAGTGTATTGTTGGATACAATTAATTTCTGTGGAAGTGTACCTGATTTTTTTGTTTTTCTTGTTCTTTTCATTGTAAATTTTATTCATTTAACTCTTCTCCATTAAATGCATCCATTCACTGAAATGATTCAGTTTATTTTACTTTACTAAATTGATGACATTTTTTAAAAAAAAATAAAATAAAATAAAAAAAAAGAATAAATTGGATAGAAAAACGAATTCATTGTATCCAATGAGAACGTTCCTTCACTAATAAAAATCTCGATAATCCCCAATTCATTATTACAGATTTTTTTGTTTGTTTGAAAATCATGAATAAGAATTTCTGTTGTGTTTTTTTATTGTTTTCGATTGATTAATATAAGTTAATTATTTTATTATGAAAGTTTATCTTTCATATCATACAATTAATGGTATTCATCTAATATGGCGATAATTATAATCGTATTAATAATAACAAAAATATTTTTGATAAATGAGATTTTTCAGTTATTATCAAATAAAAATGGATAGAAAAATCAAAATACCCATGAAATCAATCAGTTAACTGAACAAAATGATAATCATGGAAAAAAACGAACAAAACAAAAAAACGCATGGGGAACTAGTGGTGATTGTCAAGAAATCAGTTACTTTGAATATTCACTTTTGTGGAGCTCCATACGAAGGAAATGAAAAGTCACATTATTGGAAAAAAATGACTCTTATTTGATGAATAAACGTTTTTTGTAATTGTTTCTTTTTATGTTGAATAATTGATGAAGTCACTCACTGAATTAGAGACAAATATTATTACTTCTATAATGAGGCTATCATGAGAGGAGAACGTTTGATCATATATTATGCTCAACTTTCTTATATTTGTAAGTAGCTGTCAACTCGATGAGCATTCAACGAACAATGTGGTAATGCACTCTCAAAATAAATTAAGAATAATAAGCCTTTATAAAATAACAGCAATATGCAGTAAATATTTATTTATCATTGAAAGTTGTTTGTTTTAACAACGCAAAACAACTTATGTTTATTAGATTAAACTAATGATGGTCTGATTCTCTTAATCATCATTAATCATGATAGGCAATTTTTAAACTTATAAAGTTTCGGAATAATGTCCTAGTTTAAAAAATCAACTTTGGTGAGAAACTACAGTTATGTACATACCTCGTAACAATCTTCTAAATAGAAACGCTTAATGCATCAGCTGACTACTGTCAGATGTTTTTACAATTCCACAGTGGCAATCTAGATGAATGAGTCAAGGATACATATACACCGT
The DNA here is from genome assembly GCA_944470415.2 of Schistosoma rodhaini. Classification (NCBI taxonomy): domain Eukaryota; kingdom Metazoa; phylum Platyhelminthes; class Trematoda; order Strigeidida; family Schistosomatidae; genus Schistosoma; species Schistosoma rodhaini. The sequence continues at coordinate 27,545,085 of OX104044.1, forward strand.
TAGGTGAGTAAGTAAAATATTGCTAAAGTATACATATCATGATCATTAGATAACAAAATCGCCATAAAATAGGGTTCAAAATAATTATGAGATAAAATGAGCGCGATGTAAAAAGTTATATATATATATATATATAGCATTCAATCACGAAGAAATTTTCATCTTGAAACAAGTTTTGCCTTGGTTTTTTGCACGTTTTAGATGAGTCATTAATGAAATAATGTTTGAAAATTAGTAGTAATAAGTCAAACAATGAAATTGAAACTTCTTTTATTCCTGGTTATACAAGAATTATCAACAACTTTGATACAAATATACGTGAGTTGGTAAATTATCTCTAAATAACGTATGAGGATAACCTCATTCCTTTTTGTGTTCTTTTGTAATTTATGCCTAAACTTAACTTTCTATACAATCATACAACACATTAAAACATTTCTATTTTGTTAAAATTAACCTTCATCATCGTAAATCATACCCTTTTACTAACAATTAAGTGAATATTCAGAGTTTACTACTAATTGCTCTTCCTAAAATACTCCAAGAAAGCTTCATCTTAAGACTTTCATTATAAAATTATCTTCTTACTGTATATGAATAATATTTTTATTCTATCAAAAAAGAGAAAAATAGATATTATTCGGTCACATTTAAATTAAGAACATAAAAAATGGATAGCTAAATGGGTTAATGGAGTAAATTATTAGAATGTCACAGTTTTACTCCTTCTAAGTATATATATATACGTTTTCTTATCAAAGCAAATAGAAAAATGTAACTTAAAATAAAGAGTCTTTTTAAATTAATGTAAGAAAAGTGAACTCTGTAAGTCACATTTTATTTGTTGACTTAAAACAGATGATTTAGGGGGGAGTAGAGGTTAGAAACATTGAAAACCTAATATAAGTTTTACAATTAGATAAATAATTAAGAGAAGGCTTTATATGGAAATCTCCTGACTTGAATGATGAGAACACTGCAAGTATGGAATTATTTTAGATTCTAGCTTTTTGACAACTATTTAACTTAATAATTCACACCATGAAATGATAATTGGAAATACTCGTATGATAAAATCATTTATATGAAATGAATCTATCGCATTTTCAAATAAAAAGATTGTTATTTCAAAGGTGGAAACATATTTTCGACTACTATATAATCTGTAACTTCAGAAGTTGCCTTGTATTTTACTAACACTTACTTAATCTACCTACCAATATTGTGATGTAGCTCATGATTAAAACTGTGTAGTTAAGTTTATATTGCATTTCGAGTCCATGGATAAGCGGCGTCGCATTCCTACATAAACCTTTAGCCGTTGATGGCTACGTATTTCATTTTAGACATTACACTATCGACACAAACTTTGGTTTCATCAGAACTAGACAATATTTTTATTCTCAAAATGGTTTTCACACCAACACAGCGATAATGAAAGTTCTAATTCTTGAATCATTTGGGGGGAAACAGATTTTGGTTCGTTGTGGCCTACGAATCGACTTTCCTTACTTGCACTCTGTAGCTTGTAAAAATGATACTGATATTTTTCTAAGTATAAAACTTTTTACTGTCGATTGGGATAATAAAATAAAATATGGTTTGCTTACATTAGATAAAACTTAAAGCACAATTATCGACGGTGCATCATTCATATTAATTCATATATATCTGTGATGTCTGGTACTATTTCAAGCCTATATAGATTATTCTAGTTTCTTGATAGACCAATTTATTCCTTCTGCTCAAGCTACATATTGGTCTTGTCAATTATCTGCTTATTACGCTGTCTCTCTTTATATGTGAATGTATGTGCGTTATTCTAGACGTATGTGCGTTAATTGCTTACCCTATTCATTATGTGTCTGTAATTTATTTTCGTCTGAATATAAATATTAAGTCACACTCGATCAAAACGGAGTTGGCTGACGCGCCTTTACTATTGTGCGTCGTTTCATTTCGCTTCGCTCTTCCCCATTTGCTTAGTTTGCTTCGTTTCCCTGATTGCCTAATCATATCAACGAGTATACGAAATATATGTATTCAAACTTCATTCTCACATTTGACCTACTTTTATTCCGTTGTTCACTCACACTATTTAAGTCGATTATTGTATACGAGGATTGGCGGCATGTGTGTTACGATAACAGTCAGACTGGGGTCAGAGACAGGACCACAAAAGATCAAACCAAAAAGATAAAACATTATTATTGTCGGTTTTTAGACGCACGTATTGTTTTATTCCTAGTGTTATTACATCTAAAATGGAACTCAGAAAACATTTTTGGACAAATAATTAGCTATGACTTCTAGGGTGAAATCATCTGTTCGAAATTAAAGTTAGAGTGGAAAATCTTATTTATTGGTTTTTAATATCAAACAAATGAATCAACCGAATATGTGAAGGTACATTTTACGGCGAACCGACATCGACCTCAGAACTGAAAAAATACCTCGTACAAGTTTTCATAACTCAGCAGGCAGCACGTGCAACTTCATACAGGATTTAGACAAGCGCGTTTGTGAAAATTAGGATTTCCCATTGTTCTTATTAGAACAACATTGTTTACAATAACATCTTCATTAGGCTTTATTTATCCTGGTATATGAATATCCATATATAAAAACACCAAAACAGTCTAAGCGATTAGTGGTTTAGTGATTACAATCAAATAGATTACATAAATATTCGTAATAAATAGAAATTATGTATTGATAGTAAGATGACATGTGAATCTGTAGTGATCAAAACAATAACAATAATTATTATTATTGCAGCAGAGGAAGTACGTTGAAACTTTAAAAAAATCATGTGATAAAAAGTGTATGGATAATCATTTCAAATACTCAGGTAGTGAATAATAGATGTGAAAGAGATCGAAAGAAACAAAGGTTGATGTAAAAAAATAGTAAAATCGCCTATTTAATTTTTTCTAAACACAGAGTGGATAAAGTTATCGCAAGTCTTTTTGATTCAAAAACTACGGTTGCTAGTTGAGAAACTCATAGTCTCTCCTCAAGGTAAAAGGCGAGTTTGAACTCTATTAGGAAAACGTGGGGGCATAATATGAATCTCTTTGAATACTTTGGTTTTATCGAGCACATAACCACCATCTATCAAGTGTGATAGAAAAGTGCTGTGTATGGATTTTGTCTGTCCGTTTCTAATGAGAGATGCTCGCCAACCCACTGGCCTATTTAAATATTAGTGTGGCCAATATGACTTTCTCCACATGACTTGCTGAACTCATAAATACATATTTAGACAATAAGACCAGATAACATATTCTTCAATTTAGGAACTGGAAAGCGACAAATAAATATTATCTTCACATGAAGACTTTTTCACAGCCTTGCTCAGTCTATCGTACCAGGCATCACAAGTTATATTCCCGTTGAATTGTCGCTTCAGGAAGAAAAGTGTTTTCAAAAAGCCCTTAATCGTTGTAATATGTTTATTCCTGAGACTGTGAGTAACCTATTCCAATCAACAAATTATGCATAACGGTAATTCTTTTTTTATAGTGTCTTCTGAGCTCATTTTTCTAGCTCTGTTTGAAAGGCATTTAATTCAAATTGTATGGAAATGGATATGCGCAAAACTAAAGTAATAAGCATTACCAACCAAACAAAAGTTTCCTATACACACGCCCAGTGATAGACTCACCTTTCTATTAAAATGTTATTTATTGTTAAGTTTCTCTTCGCAAGCAAACATGATTGCCGAATGTGCGATGCCGATTTCCCCTTGTATTTTTTTTCTAATAATCTAATTGACGATAATTAATGTGACATTAGTACAGAGACAGTATAATTGAAATATGTTGATGAACTCCATGAGATGTTCGTTTTCTTATTTCGAAAAAAACCAAGTAAGATAGGTTCTAAAGATGCCCATATAATTATAAATTTGTACATAATATGTGCTGTTGAAGATAAAATGAACGTTTACTGTTTATCTTTTTGGTAATTTCTTAGTTATCCACAGGAATAAGTGTTGGTATATATTTATGGTATCTGTTTACATCACACTACCGTCAGTACCAGAAACATTTTTCAATAGAGTGTTTCTGAACCGGATGAAAGACGCAGTAGACACTATGGAGTTCCTGAGAAAATTGTCAACATTGTCCAGAACTCATACAACGGACTCCAGTGCAAGGTCGTGCATGGATGACAGATGCATTTCCAGTAAGGACCAAAGTCAGACAAGGCTGTCTACTCTCCTCCTTCCCCCTTCTTCTGGTGATTGACTGGATTAAGAAGACCTCAAAATCTGAGGGGAAGCACGGAATACGAGGAACATCTCAAAATCAATTAGACGATTTGAACTTCGCTGATGACCTAACCCTTCTATCCCATACACACGAACAAATGCAGATGAAGATAACTAACGCAGCAGCAGTCTCTGTATGAAAAGGTCTCAACATACACAGGGATAAAAGCAAGATTCTGAGATACAACACGGAGAACGCCAACCCAATCACACTTGGTGGCAAAACTCAGGAAGATTTGAAAACGTTCACGTACCTGGAAGCATCATTGATAAACAAGGAGGATCGGATGCAGATGTAAAGGCGAGGATTGGCAAAGCAAGGACAGCATTTCTACAATTGAACAACATATGGAACTCCAAACACCTCTTAACTAATTTCAAAGTGAGAATCTTCAATACAAACTTCGAGACAGTCTTACTGTACCGAGATGAAACATGGAGAACTACTGCCTCCATCATCAAGAAGGTACAATTGTTTATAAATAGTTGTCTTCGCAAAATACTCAACATTCATTGGCCGGATACCATCAGCAACAGTCTTCTGTGGGAGAGAACAAACCAGCTTCCAGATGAAGAGGAAATTAGGAAAAGACGTTGGAAGTGGATAGGACATTCATTAAGGAAATCACCAATGTGCATTACAAAGCAATCCCTAACTTGGAATCTTGAAGGAAAGCTGAAAAGTGGAAGGCCAAAGAACACATTACTCCGAGAAATAGAAGCAGATATGAAAAGGATGAATAACCATTGGAAAGAACTGGAAACGATTGCCCAGGACAGAGTTGGATGGAGAATGCTGGTGTAAGGCCTATGCTCTTCCACAAGAGGTAACAGGCGTAAGTAAGTAAGTAATTTATCTACATATGAATTCCGTTATCTCTGTTATTAGTAACTTGATAAATAAAAATATGGGATATAAATAAATAATACGTTTTTTATTCAAAGTTATGTCTTTCGTTTTGAAAGTTAGATGAAAATTTTCCTTCAAACTTGAGAACTATAATACTCACTAACTAATTAAATGATGGAAAATCTTGCACATTCCTGAAACAGATCTGAAATTCTCGTATTTTAAACTTTAGGTAAACCGTTGAATTGAGGTGTGTTTGAAGTCGTCGATTTAAACGAATCATTTAAAGTAATCTTTTTTCGTTTTACCAGTCTAGAAATATCGGTTAACTGCTGCCTCATTTTTGCGTTTACATTTTTATTGTCAGTAGCTTTTTGGAAATGTTGTAAGATCAGTGAATATACAATCTTTTTATCCTTATTCCATTTTATCCATTTAAGCTGCTCCATCTTCCACAACCAATTTGTTTGTAATCAATTTATCAGCTTTTCTTAGCATTTTTAATGCGTTTCAATACTATTTGGTTGGTAAAAATTTTTTTTATGCCTAGAATTTTTTATTGCTAACAGATATCCATTCACGTGGTTTCAAAATTAGATAGTTCATCAGTTGAAGTTGGGAATAATTGTTTTGTTCATGGAAAGCAATTTTCAAACTGTGCATCTATGTCTTGTTGATTTATCTTCATTTTATGATCACAGAATATAACCTCTAATTGAACTCCAGTTAATTTATAACCGAGGAAAAATGTGAAGGTACCGATTTGTAATTGGGAAATTTATTTTCTGATTTTTGAGGTTCCAGAAATGAAACCATGAGTGTCCATACGTATCTTTTCAGATTTGGTTTCTTTTACCATGTTAACCTGTCGTCTTAATGTCAATTTGTATATTCCATATATTATGAATAGTCGTTAAACCTAATAAAACGTAAAGTTTCATACATTGACTGATAAGTAGATAATAATTACTTGATTTTATCTTGTTAATATTAACCATCAAAATCAAGGATGTTCAATATGTTTTTAGATTTAACAAAGTAAATTCGTTATTTATGTAGTTTTGAAGTAAACTGGACTTTTTTTGCAAACGCTGTTACAAATCCTATAACCTTAGGGGACTATTTTCAAACATTCCAAGATTATCCAGAAATAATCTTAATTCGTTAGTATTTAACAAAAGATTAGAGCTTAAACAATCTGCCTAGTACTATACCGTTCTAACAAATAGTGATAAAGAAAAGGAATCGCGCCAACACTTCCCCTACTTATGAAATACACAATATCAGTAATCAAATATTTCGAATGTTTCTAGGTTGATAGTTAAAAAAAAACATTGGGATATGTTTTGGATTGAAAATCTTTCAATAGAATCATACCTTATTTTCAGGTCCACAAATATTTCATATTAGTCCTATACAATTACTTTTCGATTAGAAAAGTTCAGTTTTTTTATTTTTGAAAGCCGCCTTTTTGGTGATGAAACGGAAATTTATTGTTGTTCCAATTTTCATAGTTCATAAAATTTAAAAATTTAAAACTTGATTTTGAAATGCTTTAAATGTACATTTATTTAAACAAATACACATTTAAATTATCTCTATTTGAGTAGAATTTATGAGTATATTCCAAACAATTTTCGCATCACAGCTTTTAAAATTCATTACTTTCTGATTATGAGTATTATGAATTTATCCCAATAGCATGGAGTGATCTGATTGGGTATAGTAGAATGATACATATGATTGTACTTTGCATGATTCACCTTTAAATTAAGGTGTATTGTGTGACATTTACCAAAACGGTATTTTATCAAGACATCACGAGTGAATCCCAAACTTAGGTTAGTAGATATAGTATATGAAATTAATTATATGGAGCCTTGGACAGTTTTGGATCTGTATAAATTAGTTTTAGTCAACCAAAATATGAATATTAGTGGTCTAAAAGATAAAAGATTCACATGACAAATATCCATATTTATGTTTCGAAACACCCTCAACTTATAGAAACCGTTATAAACTATTTAAAAATGATTATAAAGGCTTGTATGATTTATGAGTTTTATCAAAGGCTATCAGGTATTATTTCATCTCTTCATTTCAAAATGAAATGTGCTACTAAAGCCGATTTTCGAAATATACTACCGCAATTTCATGCTATACGTAGAAGAAAACAGAGGAAGTTTTCTTCAATATCTACGACTTTGTTTTAGTAGGATTAGCATGCTTGTATTATTATTATTAATGGCTTTATTCAATATTATAATCTGTGACTATAGTGATTTTATGGTAAAGGAACAAGTGAACTAAGAAAATTATTTCAATCTACAACAGAATCACTGAAAACAAGTGTTTCATTCAATGCAGTAATGACAATCAGTGTAAATATTATCTTCTGCCTTGAGTTAATATACTACATATATAATGGTGGCTTAACAGTACGGTGTGTTGTTTCAGAAAAACGACCTTTTATTATAAGCTAAATAGATGTCGAATTTTTCTTTTTTAACCATTTCTTCATAAGAAGAAAACTTTTATTTTTAACATTATAGTTTGCACAAATCGGTGTTTCAAGATCATTCACATCCGATTAACATAAACTTTTTATAGTTTAAGTAGATTAGTACAAGTAGATTCTAACACAGATTATTTCCAATCGACTTGAAAATTGTTCCCAATTTTGTTTCAATGTAAATGATAAGAGGTATTATTGAGGTTAAGATTAAAAGAAAAACCTAAAAATTAAAAGAACTTTTAACAGGAAAACTTTAATAAAGATAAATTGGTTTATTTTTCATAGCTTATTATAACTGCATAATTGAAACATTTATAATCGAATTGAAAGCTTAATTAAGAGATTAAATTTTCACTTGCAGTATAGAGTAATTATATAATAGACAAGAAATCATCAACAGCTTTTAATATGAACGAATAGAACAATAATTCTCATGTGATCATTGATTTTGTGATACACAAAAACAGTCCGATGATGGAAGAGGAAATGTATGAATAAGATTTTTAGTGAATCAGCAGACATATGGAGGATTATAAAACTCTTGGAATCTTTTGTTCGTTTGGAATTATTAAGTACAGCCTCTTTGAAATAACTTAAAATGTCCATGAAATTTTGAATCAGAGTACCACATTATTGTATTCTCAAATCAATGGAAAGCGAAAGTGTTACGTTACTTATGTTGTTCACAGCTTTAGTATTGAAGATCGCCTTGAAATGGTTCTTCAAACTTGTTGAATTATAATTTAATTTTTTGAGTACGAGAAAATCTTTTAACAGAGGTTTGTAAATTACCAAGCCCCATCTTCGCCGACTAATCTTTAGAACGTAGATACTCATCAGGTTTGAATTTCGCATCAATGAATAAATCGTGAACTACCCTCATACAAATGTCAGTTACACAACAAACCTCATTTAATCTCAGACCATACACCATCATTGTTCGTTTTATTTCAAATCAGACAGAAAAATAGTTATTATGTCAGGAAATTTATTTTATCTCCATCTTTTCTATTTATCTGATAACGATAGTTTTAAAGGACAGTCCAATGATTATTTACTGGAAATGAACAGATCAGGTAGACATTTCTTTAAACTTTCCTAATTATAAGATTAAAGTAAAAAGAATATCACAAACACATGCCTAAAAATAGGCTTACCTTTTTGTAATTTAGCTTAGGAAAAATCTGGGTCACTGAAATCGAATCGGATTAACGACCCACAAGGAACTATGTTGTATGAAAAAAAGGATTGTCAGTGAATGATGCGAACAATCTGTTTTTTCTCAGGGAACTCAACACCGTTGATGTGAATTGTGGAGCAGGTGATATCACCAAATAAATATTCACATTTAACATTGTCGGAGTTTTTAAAATTGTTATTAATTTATTAAGAAAAAAGCATTATTCTTGTTTCGTAAATAAATCCTTTAGTGTTTAAATAGTGAAATATAGTAAGATGTGAATAATGTTTTCACAGTATTAATAATTTAATCATCACAATCAGTACATAACATCATGATTATAAGTAAATATTAACCTTGTGCAACAGATACGTCTTAGTATTGTTGTTCTGAAAGATTACACTAGGAACACTATTTCTAAAACTTCCACTTTTCAATGTTCCGTCAAAAAACTAGACAAAACATGTTTTCGTGCTAATACTGATGCTAATGTAAATGACTGTTTTCTTTTTACATCTGAAAGAAATATTCTGACATACTTGCATTAGGTTTTTGTTCTTTCTCAGTTAATTAACTTCACAAGGAAATGATGTTGAGAATAAATGGATTATGCAACATGAAAAATGAGAGAACACAACAAAGCTTTATTTGATTTATTAAATTATAGGAGTTTTAGATTTTGCTGACAATAAACTTACTTCATTTCCTGTTTTCAACGCAATAGAACATCATTTTTAAAATTTAGTTTTCCACAAAGTATCATTATGAAAACGTTTTGATTATTTTTTCTATTCAATCACTTAGTCAGCTACAACGTAAGATCAGGCATATATATGCATCGGTCCAAGTTGCCACAGCTCATTAGCACAACAAGATGAACACCGAATTCATAGAAGTAGATATTTCTAAGGTAGTGATATACAAAAGAAAAGTTGCGTATAAAGATATAATACATAAAGAAATAATTTTTTCGTAGAAAGACAGATATAAAGCAATTTTAGTCTCACAGTTTAAGTGAAGATAAAGGGCGTATACACCTACGCCGTTGTGATTGATTCTGAGCCATATCACCCACAGTCTCCAACCATTGATTATGAAAGTCCATTTTTCTATTACATTAACATTGGAATAATCGAATTCCTAAATGAACAATTGTTAACTTGGGCACTACACAGTTCACATACTTACGGTAAAATAAGTGAATTCGAAATATTTCGCAAAGTTGTTACCCATAAACAAAATGTGTCATATGCACCTCTAAGTGATAAAATTGATGATTTTTAATTTTGTTATTTAATATTAAAGAATGCATTGGCTCCAGCTAAAATGTTTTTTATCTTGGAGTTATCAACTGTAAGGGAAGTTTCTAGTTCTAAAATACGTTTCCTGATAGTTTAGTAGGTTTCATAAATTAATGAATACTAATTCACGTATAGGTCTTTAGTTTAAAACTTCATAATTAATAAAATTCCATCATTATCAAAGAGTATGTTGATTACGTCAAACGCATTTTTCAATAATTGTTTGGTTAGGTATCCTGAGCTGCGTGAAGATGATTCAATTGTTCTTGTATTTTGTCAAAAACATCAGTCTACATTTACAAGCCTGAATTTCACTTGATAAAGACGTTTATGCGGTTATTATTATCGAACAGAGTGTTGCTGCTTTTAAAACTTTAATGAAACTGTGGAATACAATAGAGTCGGTAAGAGGTCATCATTTGAGTTTGACTTCAACATAACAATTACTTTTCATTCTTTAATTTTTGTGTCAGACGACGAAATTCTTTACAAGAAACACTTGAATTATTTTAATGAACAAATGAATTTCATAGAACAAACATCTCTTTATCTTAAGGTACTCCTGACCATGAGTGAAAATATATTCCAGCTCAATGTACATATATTTTAATCGTTCTTTCATAATTTAAAGCAAGTATTTCTGTACGGTTTTCTAATTTATCTATACAAACCATATTTTATGAAACAGTGGTGCTAATAAGAAAACTAATGACTACACTTCTTAATGATATGTGGGAATGACTCCTAAGACGTGTTAAAACATTGAATAATCCTAACTTTATTCTAATGACCATGTACCAAGTAGACTGTTTTGGTAAATCTAAAATTATGATTTTCGAATAGAGCTCCGGATAAAACATGAAGAATTTAGTATTTAATTTTCCAGTCCTATCTTTCAACATAAAAACCTGTTGCAATCCATTTTCAAAATAAAAGATTAAAGTAATAAAAAATCCTTTATCACTCTGAAGCTGTCATTGTAAACGAAAGATTCGAATCGACTTGACTAGCTTTTCAAATATAAGTTTGTGCAACTTAATGCTAAAGTACCATGAAGTTGAAATCATACTTTTTACTGAAGACAAAGAAGCGACCATTAGCAGAAAGTCTCATTAATGCGCACAGTTTATGAAAAAAAAGAAAACAGCCTATGAAATCCTGCCAGACTTGCTTAGTTAAACTTTTGAATTATAAATAAGCAATTAATCCATTATATAAAGTTTGATAGAACAATGAGGATGAGATCAACTCCTTCTTATTATTATTCTATCAAAAGTCCACAATGTGTATCATATCATTATCAAGATATTAAATTTGTATTTGACAGAAGTGGATATCGGATAAACTTCGTCCAATAAAGTAGTATATTCATATCTAAGTACAAATAAATGATCAGTAATATTCATTTATCTCTTTCTACATTTTATATAACCTGTATCTATCTTTGCTGTTTCGTTAATTGTCTGTTCCCAGTACACTGTCTTAACTTGACAAATTCTATTTTACATTCTAAACACTCTGGGTTTTCAAAAACATTTAGCCGGGTATCACTAAGTTTACAATGACTTATCGTTGAAGATTCATGAAAAAATGAATTACTGAAGTGAATTCTGAGTATCTTTGCTAGAGACTAAACATTTTAAATTATTGGGAAACTCTGTTGTAGTCTAGTATTTTCTAAACTTTATTTAATATCTATCTACACAAAACTATAGTCTATAAATCAACGTCTGGAGTTTACTTGAATATAACGTCGATCATTTACTCTATCTAATGGATTTCGATTTAATCTTCGATCAGAACATTTGGCTTAGGAGCATGTGTGTTGGATCACAGTTACTCACCCTCCTCTCAATTAGCATAAAGCCAATTGATCAAAATCGTGGATACGACTTGATTGCTCACTAAATAAAGATTTGTGTTAGAAAGCTAACTGATTCTTTTATAGCATAGATTGCTTGTTTACAAATATATTCTTACTTTATATGTGCGCTATAACCTGGTTAAATTAGATTCGTATTTATACTGTCATAAATTTGTCAATATCTATGCTTAATTATTGACAAACTATTGGATTTCATTCAATGATAAAATGATAACTGACATTTATACTTATTTTGTATATTTAAAGATGTATATATACCTAAACGTTTTAGTCACTAATAAGTGATTGATTATAAGTAGTTTATTATGTTTACCAATTGTTTCTTTTATTTTGAATTCTACTGATTAATTACTAATTAAGTAGTTATTGTTTGACTTTTTTGATATATTCTACAAAACGAATGAACTGTGATGTCTATTGGGATCGTTATACATATACACACACGTAAACATATATATCTATATAAGAACGAATTGCTAATAGTAATTTATTATAGCTTGTTTATGATTTATTACTGTTTACTGATGTGAAACCAGTATCACAGTATGTAGATAATTATCAATTAAACTATATTACTAATGATGAGTATATTTATCAGTTTCAACCTTAATGTTACCTGACAAAATTACCATCGTGAAATTGATAGTTTCATAGAATCATTAGCTAAAGATGAACGACTTCTCTGTTTGTAGTGTAGGAAAGATATATAGGTGACCTAGAATTGTAATCATCCAGCAGTCAGTATGGTACTTTATTTATATGACCCCTAGTAGCCTCCGTTTAGTGTGTATCGTCAAGGGATTTAAAAGTACACTATAATTTATCCTTAAAATCTCCTAAACATCGTTTGGGTTCTGATGAGTATCTTTACGTTAAGCAGGGATATTAGCCACATTTCCATGAAACACTTAGATATAAACTCTAACTTCTCCGAGTATACACCAAGTAATTTTGAATCGTGTTTTAGTTCGTTATGTACACGTTGAAGACTAATAAAGTTTTGAAACTATCATATTTTACTTCCTAAACTCAATTATAGTTTCGAGATGCCCTGATTTCTTCCGTTTGAATAAATTAATCAGACCAAGGTTGAAGCGTTTAAACATATATGTAGTTGTTTATTGGCAAGTAAACTGATAACGACATAAAATAATTTCAAATCAGTTTTAAACAAGGTTTATTTTAAAACTTTATTGTTCCGAACGTTCATGAAAGTAAATTACCTGAAAATTAAAAAATTAACGGCTACAGGTGCATTCCATCTGAAAAATGGTCTCCTAAGCTATAATTGATTTATTTGTACTTTAGTTTTATTTGGTTACGACACAGCCGACCTACGTTGTTCCCTAGTTTTAGCAGAAACCTACTTTGATTTTTTAGAAGTCAGTATTACTTTATTTTATGATAAAAAGTATTACTTTTTAACTTCATTAACACTCGAGACGGTGTGTCAGTCAAGCTAAAATTTAGAATTCATGATGAATACCGAAATATTAATCATTAAATGTTAACAAGAGATTTGGTTTATTAATAAGCATGCGTTTCTTACTGAATCATCCAAAACGTTTTGCTCGGAAACTGTGATTTGTTGGCTCAGCAAAGTTAGAAATCAAGTCAGACAAGACTTATGAACGATATTGAAAATGAATGAATCAGAATATCAGGACATACAAGAAGATCTTAGGAAACTCCATATAATGACTAAAAGAAGGCGTTTCTGAGAAGTTCGAAGGTAGGATGAAAACAACTATCCAGTGATAATATAATATTCAGTGGTCCGTCAGCTAATGTAAATACATCATAAAACTGTCTTCTACAGATCAAACAACAAGCCTGATAAGAAAAATAACATGTTGATAACAAAACATACAATTTAGTAGAATCGCATTCGCATGTCAGATTTGGTTTCTATCATATATACTGTGGGTACACTTGGACCCTTAACTCAAGCTAAGAAAAGTGATATTCACTAATTATTTTCCTGTAAACCGTAAACTTCTTGACTCACCTTATATCATGTAAAGAATCTAAACATTAGATTAAAATGTTTATGCTATCTATATGGAGTAGATGTTCCTAAAAGTCTCTATAGGGAACTCACAACATTCTTATTTTTACTTTATACATGTGATATCACAGTACACTCAAAATTTTATATGAATTGCACAAAGAATATAAGTTTCTTATTAGGTCAACACTTAAAAGAGTATTTTGTAACTCTTCTCTGTTTCTTACCATGTTCCCGAACACTTTTATGAGAACATAATTGCAGAATATCACTCTAAGTGGCAAATTGGTTTTTTTTTGCAATAACTATGAATATGATTGCAGACAAAAGCAGTGTGATATTTTTAAGTTAGCAGTTGTCACTTTTAATGACTTATTTAGAATATTTAGTTGTTGATAATGAATAATGTGGATGGATACCTTATGCTGGAAGCAAATCTTGAGAATAAATTCGAACTCTATTTAATTGGAAATATAAATTGCATGGAATAGAGTTTCAATATCAGACTTATTACCAATGGTCGTACTGTTCAAGCTATAGTCAATTGCTTGTGTAATTATATGATGATTAATTATGGCTTTTAAATATTGTAGCCATGAAATTGAATAGGTTTTATGATTTTTCGCAAGCGTTCCAATCTATTGTTTATCATCTTTCAGTTTCTTTACCTCCGGTATATATACGGTTGTTCAGTACAAGAATTATCCCAGTCTATCATCAACACAAATAAGCAAGCTCTATATTTTTACTAAACTTTACTCCAAATGTTCTTCTGAATGAAAAATTTTCCCCCTTACATTCCTTAACATTAAAGCCTATTGAGAAAGAAACTGAGAATTGTAACATAATATAGTCATCTGTACTAACTTACAGGAAAAATCAGTGTTCCAATCCATTTTTCAAAATATATATTGTTTTGCCAAAATTGGTTTTAATATTTCCTTCAGTATAACAAAGTGAAGTACGCACATTAATAGTTTAACTATCCAACATAATCACATAAACTGTTAAGTTGAAAAACCATTAAATCTGAATCGAAGTACAAAAGTCGTCGTTGACTGCTGTCATTTTAGACCGTTTGGTAAAATACATGAACTTCTTATAACAATGTACTCTGTTGAAATGACTTATATTCTATCTTAATATACACTTGTGAAAGATGTACATCCCGAATGAAGAATATACAATTACAAAATTTGACGAACGGGATCTTCGAAATTTAACATTTGTGTTTAATGTACTGATGTATTAGTAACTAGCTTCTATGGAAAATGTTAGGCAAGGATGGCAAATGAACTTAGAAACCTGAAAATGCTCAACTATGAAGTACTATATTTTCATTTAGATGCACTATTTATCTCTTTTTTAACCAATAATAATGTTAACATAAAGGCTTTAAACGACAATTCTAGTCAAAAAGTAGTATATTTTGGAGCTTTACTTTTCTACAGTAGTCTATTTGTCGTGTGAATCTGTCAACGAAGAAAGTTTTTTTGTTCTAAAACGAGTAAAATTTAGATCCTTCATGTTTTTCAACTAAACAGATTATAAAAAAAAACAATATATTTGTCAGATCCACTTTTTCATATACAATGAGATTATAAAAGCCCAAAAGCGATTTTATGCAAATGTATCCCAGTGATACTTTGTTTGAAATTTTTTTTACCTCCGTCTGCTTACATTCCAAGAATTCTATCTTTCAGTCATAACGAGGTTGGTGCGAATTCATGATTAATCTTTTGTTTTATTTGACTAAAACAGTAAACTAATTAAACAGGAATAATCCTTTTGATGAATCTTATTAAATTAATAGTTATTCTGTGTCTTCTTTTTTTGTGAATCTTTTATGAACAATTTAATTATCGAGAACTATAATTCATAAGCAAATTTAATTTTCATTTTGGGAAATCTACAATCAAATTTAGGAAACAATTCAATTTTAATTGAACTAGCAAAAATACATGTGAATTGAGTTGAAACCATCAGCATCCAAGTGGTAACACAAAAGAAGAACCGACAAGTACAAATTATTTTGTAATTTTTAAAAAAAAACTCAAACAATAAAAACGATTGAGATCTGAATTGCTTCAGGAATCCTAAATTAATTTAGTGAGGTATAAGAGTAGATTGTTTGTATCTAAAATTCAGCACTTTTTCTTTAGCTCTTTTTGAAAGAACATTCGTAACGATGATGTAAACGACAACGATTGTTTAAAATAAATTGTCACTTCAAATTTTACCAGCTAAAATTAGCCTTTATATAAACCATCTGACATCAATTAAGATAATGTGGCGGGTGTGAAAGATCTTTGATAATATAACTTTTATCTATGTGGGGCCTAATACATTCTTACTGAAAATCATATTTACACAGTTTTTAAAAAGGTATTTTTCTCATGTGGCAGTCTAATTACATAAGATCGAATAGAAGATTCAGTAAGCGAAAGTTCACTTAGTGTTCAGTGGCAGTGCAATTTGTGGTCTTCCAAACTTTGACCAAGCATGAAAGTTTCCATTTTTAAATTTTGATTCAAAAGTTGCTTGATATTTTACCACTTTACATGTTACTAATGATAACATAACTTGCAAAATCCCCATGTCTTTAAAGTAGATCATAAAATAAGACAACATAGATAAACAATACTAAACCAATAGACGTCAAAAATAAGACTATCATTATTATACTAAGTTGATAAACGCTTCCTTTTAACATAACCTTAAGCATTTTGATAGCTAACGCTTTAGTGAATACATCAATTTATAGACTGCTCTATGTAAGTACAGAAATCCTTTTTTTCTAGTTATGAAGAAAATCGCAGAGAATAAGGATTAAAAGGGGGGAGTCTTAACAGAGCTACAGATCAATGAATTCTAATTTATTGGCCTACACGTATCATGATATCTATGAGCCCTGAAAGTCCCGAATTCAATCATTGATGTATTTACAATTGCACAATCCTAAAAATTTTCAAACTGAGATGAAGCAAAGGTTTCAGTGATTATTCAGAAAGTATCAGTTCCTTATGAAAACCACCATGAAATTACACGTTTACTAACAAGCTAAAGTACATAAACATCTTTTGTCTACTTCAAAACTAAAATTGTTTCAGGTTGTGTAAGTGGCTTGTCAAAAAATCTACTAATAAAATAAGTTTCTAGAAATTTATAGGATTATAGTTGCTGCTATATTCCGATATATCATGTAGAAATATGAACTTGTTCTTATCTCAGATGTATTTTCTTATTTATAGAATTCAGAATACATGAACATAATTTGGTGAATTATACTAAAGAAAAGAATCCTGTAGATTTATGCTAAGATTATAGAAATATACTTATGTATTACGTAAACAGCTACATTTTGCCATTTTTGTAGAAGTTAAAAAGTATTAGGCTTCACATCTCTAAATTAAGTTTGCTCAATCCCGAAGTTTCCAGGAAACGGAAAAATTATTTGTGTTTTCTGTCGTTAATGAACGAAATTTTAGGTCCCTATGACTATTGACTAGTCTTTAATTTTTAATTAAATTTGAAGTTTACGATGTTAAATCGGAAGTTTATTACCTTCGTAATAGAAAACAATACAATGTGATATTGATATTAATGTTCAAACTAAGTGTGAATTTGTAGACTATTTTATGAACAGCTATAGTGGCAAATGAGAGAAAACACTTGAACAATGTACCATTCTCATTTTAAATAGTTTCTAGACATTTTCAATACAAAGAACTTTTCATAATTTTGACTACTAAATTTTGAATTTGATAGAAGTGAGTAAAAAGGTTTGGATCCAACCTACGATCCATTATGGTCAAAATATTCTTACTATTCCCGAAATTTCCTTGCAAAAACGTTATAATATGCTGACGTTAACCAGGTTTAACTACAGATAATAATGCGAAATACAGTGAACAGTCTCAAGTCTTTTTCCATGAACTCTAGTATACCATGATTGCAAAGGCTTCAAATTATCGCGATGCTGATAGTCTTAACTGAATTTTGAACGGTCTTCGTTAGCGTATGTGCATCCTGTTCCTCCCCATATCTATTTATCAAGACTTTTTCATAGGATAGATGGATTCCACTGACAGTTATTATCCATCTATTCAATAGAATTGCTAGATTCATTTGTTTGCCGATTCAAATAGCTGATTTCAAACAAACGATAGTAGATTATACGTCTTTTCCTAAGGGATTCCAAAATAGAAACTTAGTACTATTATTTATCTGGATCGTATCTAATCAGTTTACGCTTTTTTTATAAAATAAATCATGTAATCTGTTTAATAAACTCATTTAACTGGAAAAGACGTAGTTTTGCTGTGCATCAATGATTACACGATTACTCAATAAACCTTTTGAATTGTGGTTTTCTCTAAAGAATTCAGAATTTGTTTATCAGTGTTATCTTACTCAGGAATTCAGTAGTCACAGTATGATAAATGCAGAAGTTTGTTTTTATAGTAATTTTAGTTATGATCAAAATGAAATTAGACTGTCAGAATATATTATTGAAACTTACAAAGGTCAATAAAAATGTCATCTTTGATTTTACAGAAAAGTTTAAAGAATCTCCATTTACAGCTCACAATTTCACGTCTATCAGTAAAATCTCACGAAGAATCACAGACTGTTAGGATTCTTGCTAACACATATTTTGAGCTTCCTGCAAAGCATACTTGATGAATTTCTATTATAACAATAAAACTATGCTTTACAACAGTAAAACTCTAGAAACGATCGTTAATTCAAAATTTACAATCTTATCCAGAGAATATCACAAATGTAGTTTGGAAAATCATTATACGTTCCTTTTGCTTAGCAATAATCTAGAATAACATTGGATTTATTCTATGTCCTCTTGTGTGTCAGAGAATCCAAGAGTATAATCAATATCAATAGTTATACAAGATTGCTTTTATTAGATTCAACTCTTTACTTATTTACAGATAATATTTACAACGCTACATTACCAAGCTACATTTAATTTAAAATGTCCAGATATAACATTTTCACTATTATTATCATAATTAATATCATATAATTTTACGATATGTGCACTTAAAATAGTTCACAAGGACCATATTCAACTCATGCTGTTGTGTTTCACACACAGAAGTAGTAACACTACTGCTCAGTTCAAACTGAAGTAAGTGGAAACGATTTCAAGCCAATGACTTACAGAAAGAAACTCAACTCCTTTAATTACTAAGCCCTCCTTTTATTAACAGGAATGTGTAAACATCGATGTGTAAAAGTAAATCACACTGATTTAAACGCAAACTTTCCTTTTTACACAGATAGAGAAAAACCTACTCCTATACACGTATCCCCACTATCTCAGCTGACAACAGTTCTGTAAAGTTTATAAATCTGACAGGACATTGTCGTAGGGAATTTTACAGTATAATCGGAAATCCCTGTTAACTTACCTGCACTAAGTAGTACTTATTACTTATTCTTCGTTCAGCTCCGTAACTATTCCATATTTGTTATAAAAAACAGTAACAAATAAATCCCATTCACAAACGATGCTTATTTGATGCCAAGCTTTTCAGAATGGATTACATAATGTGGAACAAAGTTCACGATTGGAAATTTTATGATTATATTTGAAAGTCCAGACATCGAATTGCTCTCACTCGAACGATTTTAAAAACCAATAAAAAATATAAATTTTCCTGAATGTTCAGTGGTACTCGATATTTATTAAATGTAAGTTTATGATAAAATAAGGCATCTTGATCTATAAGATTAATAAGGACCTTGAACATATGACAGAAACAACTTTGAATAAGGTAGGCGACAAAAGATGATCAACTAGATATACCCACTAATGAAGTTGTTTTTGATAAACTGTTTTAAATGTATTCATTTATGTATTGTTTGTTTGAATCTTCCCATTGTTATTAGGACTGCAATTGATCAGTTCCTTATTGGTATATGTGTATCCTGTGCAGATCGCCTCAAATTCGCCTTAAGCCACAACGATTATAAGCAAAAATGGATGGTGTCTAGTAGTGGAATCCAGGACGCGCGTTTCGTCTCACTTGAGACTCCTTAGCTGGATGTACCTGCATCTCAGAGGTGATGTTTACTCTGAGACTCAAATATATATATATATATATATATATATTAATCGACAAAAAATTTTGTTGACAGTCGACCAAGAAGGTTGTTCGAAAACAGAATGGAAAACTAATTTTTAATGAAAGGAATATATCTAAATTATTAAGCTAGACTTTTAAGTTTTGTTTCTATAGCTTTTGGTAAATTAAAAGAATAACATTTTCTGATGCAAAATAATCCAAGCTCATGTCAATATTCAAACGCAAACATAAATCAATAATAAGTGGATATGACTTTGGGGACTTAGGTACACAAAATCATTTGGACTCAAAAAGTATTTCGTCTACAGAAAACCTATCAATAATTTGATTAATTGTTTATTTCACACAAAAACAGTCGTGAAATACTAATCTTATTTTCGAAAATACACCACCACTTTTAGATGATTTATCACTCTTATTGTCGGACTGTAGAATATAGTTGAAGACCAACTCTCTCCATATAATTAGTTATGGTTTTATATATAACTAAACACACTAACCTTATGAAAACACTCTTGAGTATAAAGTATTTGATTATCCAGTTTTACTTGAGACAATAACTCAAATGTCATTTTGTCCCAGCATTAATTCACATAAATATGCAAAATTATCTTTTTTCGGTAAGATATGATCAAATTTTTATTTGATTCTCAACAGCTGAACGGAACACCGGCTAGCTTTTTTTGTATTATTTTGTAAGGATATTGACAACAATTCCTTTCCAAATTAGCTATGAAGATAGGTATAAATTCAGTAATAAAATTTAAACTATTCTCAAGAAAACGAAATTTTACAGATTACTTAACTTGATGTTCAGTCCTTTTCCCATTGTTCTGATCTAAATCCACATTTATCAAAAATGTGATAGGTTTTAATAATACTCACTGTGTACTTTACTTTAATACGTTCAATTCTGAAAAAGACTGAAAATGTCATAGATGCGTGAAGTTAAAATAGAACTTGATATTCGATCGTTGAAAAGTCTTATTAAAGTAACGCCCAGAATTTATGCAGTCACTTGCAGAGTACTTTGCATATGACGTTATACCTTTTTAAAAAAACTAAACTAACCTGTTTTCCAGTTTTAAATACCTAAATGTAAAACCCATAAGCTAAAATGATTACTCTTAAACCGTTGCAATTACTCTATACTTACTTTTTACTTATATGATATAAATGATGATCTTTTTGTGGCTCTGTATCTGACTCCAGGTGGGTCGTATTATGGTCGTTATTGAAATATACATATCGTCAATCCTGGTATGTAATAATCGACTTAACTTGCGTTAATGAATAACGGAATTAAATAAGTCAAATACGAAAATAATCAGGATGTATATTTCGACAGCAATTATTTGATAACAATCAGAAACGATCTAAATGGAGTCAGATATAGGGCCACTAAATACTCCAAATAGTTTTATTCTCTTAGAAAAAGTTATTATTATCGTTATCATTATGAAAGATATACTTAGAAGTAAATCAATAAAATAGATCAGTTCGTCTCTGAATATACACTTACTATAAGATGATACAGTTCATGCTCCTCGTAAATCTGATATATAAAAAGAAATATACACATACTTAGTAAGTACAAAAAAAGGAAACATTCTTTTATATTTCTGAACACAAATAATAATTTCATTAATATATTAAAATGTTTCTTTTTTCAAACATGTGGCAACGGAATTACTAGTAAGCTGAATAACAATTTCCATTGCCCTTAATGAGATCAATTCATCAATACTCTTGACAACCTTTTTCAGTAAAGTAACATGGTGATCAAGTTTCTACTACCAGCAAATATGAAGTGGATGTGTATTCATTAGTTAAGTTATTGATAGAGAATGCTTTTGATTTAAACAGAGAAAAAATAGATGTAAGATGAATTTAGTATCATTGAAAATAAGAGAATATTTGCTTTCTTTCCCACTTTCGTACGATTGGAAAACGTCTTGAATTCTGCTGTTCAGTTCCCAAAGTAAAAAATATCTTTGAAATCTCAGGTATATTTATTTTATAAACTTTAACCAGTTAGATGAAATCAGTCTTTTTTTTACTTCAGCTCAATTACACAGAACTATTTAATAATGAATGCGTCAATCATCACCTACATAAATTAATACTAATTGACGTATTTTATCTTTGTCGTAAAAAATCAAACGGAAAATTTCTTAGTCGATAACAATCACTTTGAATATAATATACTATCTGTAGGCTTATGCATCTTGTCCAATCCTTAAATTATAAGCCAGCAAGATAGTTACTATATCAATATAACAGTTGAATCTGAATCCGTAATGAAGGCGTAATGAAAAGTGCAGTCCTCTGATTAAGTACAACTTTATTTAGTAAACATGGGCAATTCTTTTAAGTTTCACAACAAACAGTAAACATCTAATGTGCAACTATTAAATTCACAAGCTTTCAGTTTTTAAAGTAATCTACGAGAGATTTCCATTTAAATAACAGAAACATTGATAAAAGTTTGTATAATGAATTCGCCATACTAAACATCATTATCAGAATGTACATTTCTATTTTCTAGCATAGATCACTCACTTGATAATAGCCAATTAATATGCTCTCAAGCTCAAATGTAAAACTCTGCATTACGTTCAGTTATTAACAACTTGAAAACAACCATACGAACAATGCTACGAAAACATGTTTGACCCCCTCACATTTGTCATAAACATTTTACAACTATCTTTAACTGAATTATCTTAATAAACATTGTTGATTCAAAGTTAGATGGTTTCAGTGATTCAGTTTTACACATAAAAAGGGGCTTAAGAAAGCTGAAATTCAAACAGTCATCGTCCTTTTATCGATATAACCAGACCGTATGAAGCTGCAACGTTCTCGGTTTAAGCGAATAACTAATAACTCTGTGTTTGAATTTACGTTTATCTCTTTTTACCACTTTAGTCCGTAAAGATGGTTGTACTAAAGGATAAAAATATATGAATTAGTATCAGTAAACACTTGTATTGCTAGTTAGAATTCCAAAAAACGTACACCTAGTACATGAACTTAATCGAAACTTCATGGAATAACTTGGCCGTTGAATATGATTACAGAGAAATCAGCTCAAAACTAATTCAATTTTCTTACTTCGATGCCTAATTACTCTAGTTATTGAAAAATCTTTTTTCAACAGGCGACTTTACGACTTTTGAAAGTCCAATCATTTTGAGAAAATGTTGCTTGCTTAAATACCTTCAATTCATTTGAATGATGACATTTAATAATAATACATGCCTACCATTTCATTACCACTCAGGATCCTAAAATTACATAACTTACTGTAATGTAATATCGTCGTTTATAATATAAACCTATGTTAAACAGATGAGCTTACCGATAACTTTGAACGTTATTTTACCAGCAAAAACATAATCAGTATCCGGATTTATCCGTAAAAGTAATCGTGTTAATTAGGTGAGTTTGAATGTTATAGTGTGACAACATTAGGCGAACCTACATCTTTTATTTTATAGCATTTCAATATAACTATCTCTGTAAAACTAAACAAATTTATAAATGAGAAGTGAAATAAATCACATACTCACTGCACCAACGTTCAGTCTATTCTAATTAACTCGACAAGAATCTATCTAGCCATTCGATAACTTTTAACAAGATCACTAAAAAGACTACAATTTCAAAGCACTAAGTGCTCTCTGAATATTAAACATGACGTTTTAGCCGTCGATACAACATATTTCTAAAGCTAAAGGGGAATCAGTTCAATAAACTAACTGAATTTCACTTCGCCAAACAAAATTTTGTCTGACGATTCAATGCTATAATCTTTTAATAGATCATTCAAAAATAAATGGGTCGCAATCCTAAATTTCTGGATGGTACTAATAAACCTAACAACACTTAAGATGAAACGAAATGTGCTATGTCGATACAGAACCTGAGGACCACATAAACAAGACATTTTGTTTTTCAGGCTGAAACTGGTAAAGAGGTTCAATATTCGTTAGGTAGAATTTTTAAAATACGTCACAAAACTAAATGCATATTTTGGGCAGTTATTCGGTAACATAGAGTTCTGAAACCAGATTATAAGTGAACAGTCAGTTAAGACTCACTTAACCTTTTGCGATTGAAAAAAATCTGGATTATGTTTTACGATTATTCGCGGTCTTATTACAGCTTATAAAATGGCAAATAATTATGTATGTAAATGTTGTTTCGTAAAACTATTCCTTGAATATAAACATAGGCTACCCTTGTTCAGTGCCACGCACTCAAACTTTGCTCCGATAATCAAAAAGACGGTTTAATATCGCTCATTTAAGTTATATTCAATAAAACACAAAATTCTAATATTCCATAGACTTCATGCATTCAAACCAGTAGTTTTGTTAATTTATTACATCTTTAGATATAAAGAGTAAGTGGAATACATTACATTATGATAAGAACTGTAAAATTTTAATGCTTTTAGTTCTCTCGTGTTTTTTCTTCAATTTCATAACTGCTTTATATTATTAGTCATCGTAACCAGTATAATAACCTCGGAAATTATCATCATTGTAATAGTTATATAGATCATGATTATACCATGGAAATGCTTCACGATTCATTGAACGCTTACCCAAACGTGTATCCCATAAATAATTACGTTTCATCATATGACGTCTGATGGGAGCAAATTTGGTAGATTGTTCCTTTGAGGAGGCGAAATTATCATCGGTAGCATCGATATGCTGAACAGACGTGAAGGCTATAAAACAGATTAATACCAACACGTAGTGATGAAACATGATTTTGTTCGGCTATTAAATGTGAAAGAGTATCCAACTTATGAAGATAAGCTGACAAACTGGATGTTAGTTATTTGTATGAATAATTTAATGTGCAAATGAATTGGAGATTATCTTTCAAGGTATAAATAGACTGGATAACGAAGCAGAGCATCCCATTAAATATTAAAATTATAACAGAAAACCAATCAGAATATGAGATAAAAAACATCAAAAAGGGGAAACTTGTGTTTATGATTGGCTTGTTAATTATGGACCAATTGGAATGAACGTAAAGCAGTAAACTCCATGAGATTCTATTCATTGGGTGATGTTAGGACAAACTACTCAAAAATGATATGAAAGTTTTCCTATTTGGGAAATTTCAACATTTTCAACTTAAAATACTTAAAATTATTAATGGTCTACTTACCAAACTTAGAAACTTGCATAGAAATTGGCAACGAAGCGTACCGAAGCAAACCTTATAATGTTCGATTTGCAGTTACAGAATATGTAGGGACAAAGGCTATGGTATCGCGTAGCCGAAAGCAAACCAACACTCAGGGTGGTCTCCTTTTTTATTGACCGCCGAATTGAATAGCATATAGAAAAAACCCCAAAATCTCACAGCTACTAACAAGAATTTCGACTTCTCTACAGAGTTACATAGTACTACTAAGTTTTGATTAAATTAAAAGAACAAAACTATCTAAACAAGAGGTAATAAAAGTATGATGGGTCAGTAAAATGTAAAGTCTAACTGTAAAAGACGGCAGTTGTATTCTATGATACTAAAATTTATTCAGAATTTCACCGGTGAATGATAGTTAAGCATCATATCTTGATATTTATTTATCTGAACAAATAAACATTGGTACAAGGGTGCACCAAATACATATGCGCCACACAATAACAATGAGGTTGTGAAGAAATAGAGAATGCTAAGTGCGTATAATAAAAAAGTAAAAACAACGATAAACATAAATCAGTGTATGAGAGCAAAGTAATAGTTATAACAGGAGAAACAGTTCGGTTAGGAAAAATACAACTAGAAAGAATTCTTTCAGTTCGAGAGGTTACATTCACTTTCATGAAGAAAGTAAAAGAGTTACAGCAGGTTCGCCACTGGCTTCCATTCTGAGCATTATCTGATAACATTTCTAGTCACTATGTTGCACCATCTCTATGACCCCAACCAGTAATCCGTGAAGGACCAACAGAAGCCAGTCCTGTACATCCTTCTTCCATATCACGACACCATATCCTATATGCACTGACCACCTCTCCGCTTTTTCCAACCAGTCCCAGCGTCGGCAAACAATGCACGACGTGGATTTCGCTGGGAGGACATTCGTAAGACATGTTCAAGCCACCGAAGTCGATGTTTCAAGATAGTGACACCAATAGAAGTATCGTTGCTGTGCCCGAACACACGATGCCAGACTTCTGCATTGCTAACATGGTGTTGCCACTGGATGTCAGTAATCCTTCGGAAACAACAATGATCAAACACAGGGAGTCGTCTAACATCCTCAACTCGGAGAGAACATGTCTCATAAGCATACAGCCAAACTGCTCTCACCGATGCGTTGTAGCTCCTACTTTTTTAGCCAGACTAACATCACGAAGGCGCCAAAGATAGTCTAGATTGGCATAAGCCGCTCTGGCTTTCATTATACGCCTACTGGTATCATCACTGACTCGACTACCAGCACTTACGTAGCTACCCAGATACACGAGCTTCTCAATCGCTTCTATTCGCTCGCTACCCAGGGCGAATGAAGGCTCAGGGTCCTGTCAGTCTTATAAGAGTACTTTGCACTTCGAAGGTGCAAAGCACATACGGACACTAATTACCAACTGATTGAGTGAGGACTGTATGGCTTGGGTATCATCACAATGCAAGAAAATATCCCCATACTCAAGGTCAAGTCTTTCTCCAGGCAACAGATCCACATAACCATTACCTCCATCCATCAGAGCTGTGTCTAGAAGGTCATCGATGGCAAAGCTGAAGAGGAATGTTGAGATTGGGTAACCCTGCCCTTCTTCAATAAACTATCTCAAAAAACAGTCCTGTCCAACGAATCGAAGGCGGCCGTGATATAAAGAAACACCACGATTGTTGGCATGTATTAAGTATGGAGGTATTCTAGCACTTGGTAGAGGGGGATATATGATCAATACATCCTCGCCCAGAATGGAAATCAGCCTGTCCTCGCGAGTCGATCTTTCTCAGGTTTTCAACAATCTACGAAGTATGATAGAAGTCAATAGTTTGAACGCGATCGGAAGTAGACATATCCCCCGATAGTTGTTCAAATATGACGCGAACGTTTTTTTAAAAATAAGGACGTCGGTAGATGTTATTGATTGGCATCCCGTCATCTTCACAGATTGTTTCCCTCACTTCACACTTTTTGCTCTCAGTGACTTGGATGAGTTGAGCTTCCTGTAGTTACTAGATGCAGCTGCTGCTTCCAACACGCTAACATGCAAGCTTTACCAAATTTTATTACGCAAGTCTTTGTTTGTGGTCTTGATATCTTGACATATTCGGAAATGAAAATAATCTGACTAGAAATATACTCGGCTTATCTGAATATTATTTAGATCTTACATGTTTAATATTTAATACAATAGGAAATAGGTAACAAAATGATATGAATTTGAGAGCGACGATAATTAAGTTTGTCATTAATTAACTAATGATTAGGTTTATTCTGAATCGTTTCAACTACATTTCTCAGTGCTCCCGTATTAGGGAATTAATTACACGGTCAGAATGCACAGGTAATACAAAGGAGATTTTAACAAACAGAAGTGATTGACACTTCATAAACACTTGACCAGCAAATATCAATACATGAATGCCAGATAATCCAAACTACAAATTCTGAAGCCTTGAATTTTCTAAAAGAAAACAACTGTTCTACTGAACAAATTATCTCCATAGAGATACTGCTAAGGTGATACTACGAATTCACTATCAAATAATAAATCAATAGTGAAACCAAAGTTTGGTAAAAAGACCAATAACACTTATCATCTGACTGTCATATCAATTTATCACTTGCGATTAGCGAATATGTTATAACTTGTGGTCTTGTGCCCCTATCAATATATGACGTGACGATACCGCCAATTAGAGAAGTGACTTATCGAACGGACCAATGACACATAAAACTTGTACGAGCAGTCTAGAGTTTTTACTGGTCCTTCTTCCTGACTAGCCCTGCCTGTTAAGTCTAGAA
Source organism: Schistosoma rodhaini (assembly GCA_944470415.2). Lineage (NCBI taxonomy): Eukaryota > Metazoa > Platyhelminthes > Trematoda > Strigeidida > Schistosomatidae > Schistosoma > Schistosoma rodhaini. Next base: position 27,573,230 of record OX104044.1, read on the forward strand.
CACCAATCTCAGCCTCTGCTATATGAATCCTTATTCTCAAACATACTGTGTTTATATACAAACCAAACAAACCACATCGTACCATAAAATAGAAAATAACATATGTACAAGATCTAGCCCAAAGTGGCTGTGGATGTGGGAGATAGTAATTGATAGACTGTGTATAACTCAAGAACGTTAAATGGTATAATAGTTCATAGGTCAAAATAAAGCTTATAATAAGAGGAACACGAATATGAATAGTTTAGTTACTTAACATGAATACGATAAAAATATATGTATAGTATTGGTTGATTAAAAGTTTTCAAAAGCCATTATTCATGATTCTCGTCGGTATATAACAGGATGCCGCCAAATAATTTTTCAAAATGTAACAACTGGTACATACGAAATGACAGAATAAGGATTTCATTCTGTCAATTCATTAGTTGCGTCTATATAGAAGTTAATGGGCACATTTTCGACTGAAGTCAAATGACACATATAATTACATAAACGACATTTTTCCTTTTATAGATACATGTTGTATTGTTTGTTTGTATCTTCCCATTGATGTTTAGGACTGCAATTGATCAGTCTCTTATTTTATAGGTACTAATAGTGAGGTTAGATTTTATGATGCATTTATTGTCCACCAGTATGTTAAGCAAGACTCGCAATACTAATTGATTATAATGCTAATAATTCATGCAAAATCTGTATAAGTAACCACTGCGTAGCTATAATGGCAGCAACAAGGCTTTACATATGAGGATGAGATGATGAAAAAGCTCGATTCGAAAACTTAGGGGATTGTCTATTTATCCTGATGGAGTATAGGGAAATCAGGGAGATGTTTAAAAAAAAATGAGGCCGAAAAATTTATCACGAAGTTGACAAGGTCCGCAAATGAACTGAAGTAACAATCGAGTGTAGGGATTTGTAAATATATGATACAAATCAGGTGTTTTTAGTTGTTAATAATATAATAATAAATGAGACGAATTCCTTGGGATTTCTATAAACACGAAAACATGAACGCTAACCTGAAAAACTGAAAACTGGAAAACAAAGTCGAAATATTTGCCATTACTACCTGTGATCTTCACCATAATAGGTTTTTTTTAGACTGGAATTAGTAACATTTAGAAAGATACGAGGATTACTAATTTTGGAGCAAAAAAAGGAACTTAAAGCAATTAGTCCCTTTGATAAATTTCGAAGGTGTAATAAGAAGACGAAGATAATCTTTGTCTCTTTATTACACTATCGAAAAAAAGAAACGTAAAAATCTATATTCTTGAACATAAAATATCTATCATTCAATATTCAAGGGATTCAGATACTTCCACATTATTAAAATTCCCTTAACTATCATTAATATTTTAAACCCATATACGCTTGTCATCAAACAAGAAAGCATTTTTTAGTTTGTATTCTTTTATTTGAAGGAACGACATAAATGGTACATAAATATAACTTTATTACTGTTTACTTTGGAAAAAGAAGACACAGAAATGGAGAAAAATGAAAAATCAACACCATAATGGGTGATAACCACCATAGGACAAAATTACAAACAGATACAAAACTCACAAGTACTCTCTTTTTCCTAAGCACATACATAGACGTGTAAAGTGAATAGAAAAATATAGAAACATCATGGAGAACCGAATCAATAATGATACCTAATAAAATGAACCCATAGATAAATATACAGCGTATGAAAATATAACAACTCTATGAACAAGATGCATTTAAAAAATTTAAGAATGAGTACAATAATTAAGCTTGCATAGTTCAGTTTGCAATAATTAGACAGAAAACAGGTTCAATGAATGAATACAAGTTGACCAAAAAGAGATGAGGATGTAGAGTTAGTAGAAGGAAAATTAACTTATTGACACTTACAAATGAGTTTAAGATAGAACTTAAATCTTTATAATTTTTGAAAACCTTTGGTTAATTAAATTGTGGAGTACATGATTTGATTGTACGCTCAATGAATCCATCTTTTTCTACTAAACAGATCATATCTGCCACAGTTTGTTCAACAGCAGCGCTTATAACACGAGAAGACATCTGGAAAAACAAGAGAAAACTAGTAATTACAAAAACAAGTAGACAGTGAAAAAATTATAAAAAGAGGTCCTAGAAAGTTAAATCAATCAATAAAGTATTAAATCTTTAGTGACAGACAAATCTTGAAGTGGAACCATAGGAAAAAGGAAAGGGAAAATAGATGGGACCAATCACGTAAAATTATGCATTGTAGATTGGTAACTAACTATTTTCTTAATAGCGAGAATGGGTGGATAGAAGCTTTGTGTGATTGTCTAGAAGTGAGCCAGGGATACCAGATGAAGATCAACTCAGTCTTAATACTAAACTTTCAGAGTTCGACATTGAAGAAGTCTATGATCTTTATTTCGACGCTATCAAACAAATGATTTTTGCAAAGCACTTACCGGTTCCCAGTCTGTTACGTCACTTGGAGGATATTTAAAGTATGGACCGAAATTGACAGAAACAGTAGCAGATTTATATATTGATATTGCCGGGTAATAAGCACCTGCATAGATATTCGTAAAAGCTGCTCCCATACATTTACCATTGTGGTAGAAAGTAATCTGAAAATATATTAAAAACTAAGGATAAATTATATGTAAGAAGTGTACACCTAGACACACACATTATTCCCGAAATCAGATTATACGGTTCGAAAACTCGGATAGCTAAATATTCATTTATTATTACGTCAAACGCTTCTAGCCCAGAACGTGTGAATAAACTCTTTTTGTATTCAACGTATATTACAGCATCACCGTGTAAGAATATGTATAATTTAAGTAAAACACTTCGTAATAAGAGAATTTAGTTACAACTCGATCAAAAACGTATATGTTCGCTGGAATTCAGATAAACGATGGTCGATAATCCCATAGATTATCAGGACCAATCAACATAGGACAAATGAACCCAACAAATGTGTCAATATGGCCTTGGGAAAAAAAATTAATTACCCCACCAAATTACAAGAACTGTGATGTAATATATTAAACAGATAGTTCAGTTACAAGACTAACGTCTAAATCTTGAATTCATGGTCATAACGTGTACATTTATCTTATTGCAGAATAGGAAATAAAATATAATTTAAATATACGAACTTGACAAGAAACAAATACAATTGCGTATAAAATTTATGACACCAATATGAACAGTTTAATTTTCAAAACCTGTCAGTGTATATGATAAAAGAGAAGGAAAAATAATTAAACTCTCCACCCGTTTTTATTTTTTCTACTTAATGAAACGATACTATTTGTGATCCGTAAAAGCAACCAGCTGGATAAAAGATACAACGGATTTAGACATTTACAAAAAAAAGAAATTATTTTAAGCAGGACAGAAAGAAAGAAAAAATTGAACCTTTTTATGTAGATCATGGAGTGAAAAGAGATCCAATCAGTCGTGGTAGTGGATTGTTAAAGAAAACTGAGAACAACAGCAACAAGGAATTAATCCTTTCGAGAAAATATTGGATGTGCGGATGCAAAGATGAAATTTTGTAGAATCACTATTTGTCTAGTAAAACATATTGTCACACAAAAAACGATTATTAAACACATATGTTCTATAATTATCACATGAAATATCAGGGAGGGATGAATCATATACAACCTAGACATGGAGACGACAACAGTAATGACAAAATTCATAGTGACAAGTAATGGTAGCGAAATTTAATCAACAAGCGTAATCGTTTTATTAACACTATTTATTCTTTTTTTTTTGAAAAATAACGAATAACCTAACAATAAAGTAATTAATATAATAATTAAACAAGAAAACCTAACATACGAAAAAGAATGAGTCAACGTGGATATTGTCAAAAATCTAGTAGTTGATATAATGAAAACTTTACCACTGAATGATCTTAAAATGAAGAAAAAACAATCGTATTACTGACCTAAATTGCTTAGGGTTCCCAATTACCTACAACTTACAGAAGTAATGAAAAAAGGACTGAAAGATAAAACCCCGGATAGCGCTAAAATATATCCGTTTAAACACGCCTTCTTTTGGTTTCATCTATTTGCCCATGATAAGATATTTTAACATTTTTTAAACATACTTTTAGATTGCACAGATGTTATTTGACTAGAATGTTTAAATTGAATACAAATACACAAACGCTATCAAATAAATACAACGCTTCTAAGCTACCGAAAAGACGATAAAATCCTCTACGTATTCGATCAAAATAACTTAGTAGTATGTTGTCACGTCTATACACATCAAGAAGTAATATGAGAATCAGAAAGCAACGATAAATATAAAACTAGCAAACAAGAGTCCATCTCACTTTCAAAGTACGACTATACTGTGTTGACCTTAGTTTAACATTTGAAGGAAACTAATGCATATTACCTATAAGAGTATCTGCAATTAAAAATGGTTAATATTAGTTAATTCATAACGACAAGTTTTACACACTTTCCATAAACGTTCCCGTCGACCAATTATGTAAGTCGTAGTAGATATTGTCACTACAGGTTAATTGAAAAAAGTCCTAGTGGAAAATTTCTATGGTTTATGGGTTTTTCTTATCTATATTTGATTTTAATTAACCACGTTGAACACTTTATCACACAGTATGAATGCTTGAGTGATTTTTAATCGTCAATGTAACCAAGTTGAATGTCTTGTGTGGACTATTCTGATCACTCATTCGAAAACAATTAATGTATCCTCATTAACGAGACGGAAAATTCAGTCTACTTTCTGCTTAACAGTATATATTGTTCCCCGATGGTCAATTCACTGTCAAAATATAACGAAGTCCCGAGACTGAAGTAGGAAATACAGATCTATTTCAGAGTTTACATTGACTAGACCAGGTTAGATATTAAATATTCTAGGGTATATAGAAATAAATTTATAGTCATTTAATTACATAATTTTGATATGATATTTGCACCGTTACTGTACAAAATCCATAACTATCTGATACCTTGGCAGTAAGTTGACGAGTCTGCAGCATACTCCAAACTCCTTTATAGTAACAGTTACTTATTTTTATTTATAAAATTATGATAACAATATCTGGGATACCGTAAAATGAGATTAAAACTGTCACCTTTCAATGAAATAGGAATCTATCCTATTAGATTTCACAGATTGATCGATGTCTAACTGGAATTTGATAGACAAAATGTTTTCGAAAAAACTGAGATATTTATATACAACAGGTCACAACGTCGCAAATTTGAAGAAAATTCGAAATACTGACATTTACCATAATAATCAAAAATAAATTAACAAAACACTTCTTACTCACCTTACTACCAGGCAACGGATGAAGTAATTTTTCCGCTTTTGTCGGTTCATCCTTCTCCTCAAAGTAAAAAGAATTTCGAAATCTGATGAGTGGCTAGTAGAGAAAAACAAGAGCCAAAAATTATGTGACATTTATTGAAGTCAATAATTGCGTAAACACAGTTACACGATGTACCACTTATATGAAATTTCATTCTTCATCTAACCATATTATTTAAATGGAACAGAGAATAAACTATGTAAGTAATTAAATACATCAAAAGAAATATGCGCACACGAAAATAGAAAGCTTTAAAACTTTTATCTTAATTGAAATTCAGAAATGGTTAGGAGGTGAAATATCATAAAGAATTGTAGGTCCTGTATTTGACATTGTAGAGTAAGAAAAATATCAATCAATCGTATAAAACGTAGGACCTCCCGCCAATGTCCATCAGCACAGATTTCCATACCTCACATTACTTTCTTTTTTGAAAGTTACTAACCACAGCAAAGCAATGCTGGTTAGTGATGGTTATCCAGAAAATGATAAAAATACATAAACTGATAGAATTCACGTAGACGGCACCAATTAATTATATATACCTACAAACAAACTCATTTCATACATTTATTCCACCTGAGTGCTAAACTGTGAATCTTAAAAAGATTTAATGATATATCATTAATAATCAATGGTACGTTGAAGCCTTCATATTAGGTTGATCTTCAGATGATACTATGACTCAGCGGCAATATATTGCGAAATTTGAAAAACGTTGAAAAATAATAAAATTAAAATTAAAATCAAAAGATGAGCCTACACGATCTTTATATGTCTCAGGAAGATAATTAGAAGTAGAAAATAAAGTCTTGTATTTATTCGGATTCTGTCCACTAGATGTGTTGTTCAGGTTGGATTTAATGTCGCCAGCCACAGATGAGAAAGAATTCGCCTGGGGCGTTTTAAACAGTCCAGAAGACTCTGCACATTGATTCTCTAACGACGTGAAAGGACCAGTAGTTGAAGGTAAATGGATCATACATCCAATAATATCATCTTTTTTATAACCTTCATCAACGTAATGTTTTCCCCGCGACTCATGAAATGCGGTGCCAAGACGTGAACGCCAAGAATAACTAAACTTATCATAACCACAAGGTGCTTGTAAGTTACCTGTAGTTATAAAGATGATTATAAAGGTAATTAACTGCAGAAAATGGTACGTAAATATAAATACCAATCATCAATAATACAACTGACCTGAAATATAATTATTCAATAAATGCTAAATGATCAAAACTAATAAGCTGAAAAGCTTCAAAATATAAATCGAGTATAAAACAGAATGGAATATTTAAGTGGCTAAATATAGTGGAAGTATTATTTTGAATAAGTATATCGATAAAAAGTGTACAGTGGTATACGAAAGTTTTAATTGTGTCATGCTATTTAAAGACCCAATAGTAAAATATTTAGGATAATAAAATATACGGTTATTTATCCAGCGTATTCAACGTAATTCAGGTAGCTTAGACATAGAAACTTTGGTGAATAAAAAACCTGAAACTATTCTGGAAAATGTGAAACCACTTTTCAATAACCTTTAAACGAATGAAACAAATAAAGGCATTTTTCGAATTCTTTCGTACGATGAAATTGTAGTGTACATTGTAATGTTTCTGCACCTCTTTGATCCAATGATACCCAACAAACTTCTGTTTGGTCATCAACTCCAAAATACTTTCTTCACTCTACGGAGATACTGCGTAAGTAAATATAAAGCCGAGAATCGTATATTTAACAAAACTAGATATTACGACTCAATATACGTAGCAATTTTTGAAGGTTAACTTTTGCGGTTTGGATATGTCTTGCTGATTCGGTCCTAGTGACTTCTATATAGAAGTGATGTTTAAAAAAATGGACATAAATGAGAACAACACTGTCTTGATATACACAGTAATATCCTAGACGTGATAAATGATTTAACTCTGACAGAACCGTTTAATCCAAAAAATATCGGTAACCAATAATACACTAATCCCGACATTCAGTCAGATAATATATACTTGATTGGGTTTCAAAAGCACACACTAAAACGTTTATCAGAATAACAGAAGAATAAATCATCAGTAACATAAGTCTGGAATTTCCGTTTTAACGTCATGTTATTCACTTGCTTTACACTTGATCCAGTGAAGTGAATATATACTTGCATACTGCAACAACTCAACTGTATACAATATTTGAGGTATAAGTTTGGTTAACAATATGGAAGTGTATGAAGATAGAAGTTCATTACTTGTATCACTGAACTAACGTCCCAATTTACTTATGTTTTTGAGAAACTGACCATTTATCATCAAAATTGATAGATATTCGACAACTCACCATACATTTGAGACCAACCGATTCTAGTTGCAGAACCTTCTGGTTGCTCTGTGATAGTTGCTTCGAAGTACCAAGTACCGGAATTAACGCTATGAGTGGCACGGACCATACAATAACCCTTCTCACCAGTAACTGACAACTGAGATTCGTGAACTTTCAAATGATTTGCTATGATGAGGACAAACAAAGTACATAATAAAACTTAGTCAGTTCAATGTATAGATAATTTCCATTTACCTGCACTATTTATGAAATAACTCAATCCCAAGGCAAAATAGCGTTTGAATGTCACGCTTGTTTTTTCACGTTGATAAGAAGAAGGGGAAGACACTTTAATTATAAAGCTTATTTAATCTCTTCGGATGAGAGTGAATAATAAGGAAATGATATTATTGATATTATGATATTACGGCTTACTACGATTTGTTTTCCTTCGATTTCGAGTCTTATAAATAAGTATTAATATAGAATTGTGCTGATAAGTCATCAGATATATTGATGAGAATTTGCAACAGCTTGATAGGCATTTCAATTATACATATCTACATCTTTGGAATAAGAACATATTAACATTTAAGTTGTGGATGCTGGCATAATTCAAGAACTTTTCAGCAGAAAAATGTATTCAGTGAACGAAAGCAAAAGAAAAGTTGGTTAGGCATATAATACCTTTTAAGACTTGAAAACAATGACATTTGATCAGCTTGCGGGACATAACCAAAATTTTAAGAAAGACATATCCTATGAAAACCCGTGAAATCCGAGCGCCACAAGCAATGTACAAAATCTATAAACGCACGTTGTTATACAATGAATTCCTAGTTTTACGTTTGCAATAAAATGTACGTTAAACAGGCCTCTATGTTATATCATGTCTACCGAGGCGGCATTGTTGATGATATCTTTGGATGGTCAAATTAAGAGATAAAACCAGTCTATGGATTTACTGTGTGCTTATGTTATGTAAACTGTTGTAGATGACAGCTCAAAACCTATTTTAGGGGGTGAGATGGACCCATTTTTGAAAATAAATATATTGTACACTGACTTATTTTCACGCATCTCTAGTATAACACTCAAAGACAAGTGTCAACTTGAAGTGAGAAACCATCATTCAGGCTCTATAATGTCCAGCTTTTATACGCCATTCCAAAAATCTAAGCAGATTTCAAAAAATCCCTGACGATATTTTATGAAAACTACTACAAAAAGAAAATATTGGAAAACCCAGATTTCATCTGAGAAAAAAGTGATCTGAAGAGTTAATTTAAGTATTTTACGATAACATTAGGCTTACCACGATCACTCAAAGATAAAACTACTTGTGAGCATAAAAACACACGATAAAAGAAACCAGGTATGGGTTTCCCAGCTGTAAACTCGCATTCGTCCCACTGCTCCCGACCGGAGGCATGTTTATCCGGTTCCACTAAAATGTAACTAAAATTTTTTTAAACCAAACAGTTACGAGATGTACAGTACAGTAGAATATATATATATATATATATATATATATCAAACCTGTTCAAACCCCACCATATAAACATGTACTTGATAGATGGGTCGCATTTATGTAAGATATGTGTAAGCTGACTGAGACCGTAAATAAACGAAATCAGATGGTAACCTTTTTGCATGGCTTTCACTTAATTAAATTGCGGAAAGGTATACAGTGTGATAGCTCATGATGGAAAGTGAGTTTATATCACTAATAATTTCACACTAGCTAGATGAAACGTAGACACTTCATTTCCTGAAAAAGCGCTAATATTTATATATATATGTATATATATATACCCATTAGTCCGGGTCTCGTAGATATTTAAATAACCTAAATCTTGATGCGTTGGGATTTGGAAGTGAAATAATAAGATACTGACTTGTAAAAATAAGCGTCTACACACTGAAACTGTTGTTAGAAGTAAACAAGATGATTCCATGTCCCATAAGAAAGTTCATCAAGACACACTTGGAATAACTGACTATGAGGAATACCTACTGCATCAAAGCTAACAACACTATTGTTTTGTCTTGGCGGAATCATAAAACAGTATGCAACTATATATATATATATATATATTGCATGGTATTTGAGTTCGTAATTAGCTCTTTACACCCTCCCGTAAGCCTGTCCCAACAGTACAAATTTTGCAATACTCAGACATTGATCCTGTTCTCACTTAATTTTGTTACTTTTACTTATTTTTCTAGATGTTTTGCTTTTATGTTGTTGAGACGTATAGCAACTTTAGGCGACTTACTATGAAGTCAAATCGTACGTTGGTCTAGTCGTTTTGCTACGTGTGAAGACAAAAGGTTGAACACTAACTTAAGAATTAATTGGTGCTTTCTGTAAGTAGCGAGTTAAGTGAAGAAGTAGTGACAACAAAATGTGAGAACTTCTAGGTAATAAAAGATACATAATAAAGTTTTGGAACTAAGCATCCAATAGATACTACAGGGTGACTATTTCAATACACTAGAGATTATTGCCGTCTAAAAAAAGTCAATGTTCTTCTACCTTGGCCTCCGAATGCCCTGGTAAGGCCAAGAGTGGGGAGAGTCTACTCTCCGTCTCGAAATGCTCTTACATGGCCACGCGTGTACAGCCACTGCCAAGGAAGTCCTACTCACTGCCTTCTTGTGGCGGGGGTGTTGTTCACGAAATTGAGAGGACGAAAAGCGAATGTCCGGCGCTTTAACCTGGTCGGTAGACACGGAGAGTCTACCTAGGAGAGTTGGAAAACCCTGATTCCAAACCAATGGTGCAAATGGGCTCCAGTACCCTGAGGGAACAAATGGCGTATGAGTCAATCGTTGGTCATCGGCTACCATGGGACTGCATCTCATTACGATGCTCCACTACCTTGTGGATCAGATCTTTAAGTCGAAGGCTCCGGGTGTGGCCCCCTAAGAAAACCACCTGCTTCGGTTTGGGCACCCGGGCAGTATCACAGCCTACACAAAAATTATTTTGTGTGGCGCATATGTACCTGGTGCCCTTTTGTACCAATATATATGTGTTTAAATAATAAAATAATATTCTACCTTGATAATAAGATTTGCACCTAAAAGAACTTCATGAGAAATATATTTTCCATAATAAGTCTTGAATGCTTTAATTGTAAAATGTAGAACAGTGGTAGGTTTTTTTCAAATTTTAACTACAAACGAACGTTGAACGTATATCCAGAACAATAAACTTACCGATAACCTTCCTTATTTAGTGCATGATCAATCGGGAAGCCCAAAGAATTTAACTTTGCACGTCCTTCATCAGAACCTGAAGTTCCACTTAAGGGTGTGGTTCCACCAAGAACAGATGCCGAAGTGGCTCGACGAGTTGAACGTACAAGACCACTGGATAATCCGTTATTTACATCCCCATTTGACGAAGCAGCAGTTCTAGTCACAGGGAACCCTGGGACATCAGCACTAGTCACAGCACCAAGTGCTGCACTTTCTGATGATCCACTTGGAACAGTAGATATCACTGAAGAACCATTGTAAAAGTTCCCCATCCCACCAGATAACCCACTGCCAGGAGATTTGCGTTTACGCCAAACAGGCACATCTATGCCATCGGCTTCATTGGTGAAAGGCAACTGATTATTAGAGGAGGTAAGAGTTGATGATTGATCAGCTGTATCAGAAACGGAACCTGATATACATGGTTGGGTCTGTGACACACTGTTTGATATGTTAGCGGAAGGAACTCCTAGTTTAGTAATATTTGTCCGAAGTTGACTTGTGAGAGCACGAAATCGATCATAACTTGGACCAATCTTGGTAAGATCCTAAAAACATACAAATGAAACAAATTGATTAAACTGCTAAAACATAAATTTAGTCTATATGTAAACAGCGTTAGTGAATGTATCACTTCTTCCAAAAAGCTTACTTTTATACGCGAAAAATGTTGATGAGTAAATATTAGGCTTGCAGACTGAATATTCTTAATTTCTCCCTACGAAGATTAGATAGTAAATACTTAAAATATGCTTAAGCTGCTATGACCAAAACAGATGGACCAACTTAATTGAATAAAGATACAGTTTGATAGCGAACTCTGATACATTTTAGGTAAATTACGTACTTAAACGTACAAACTACAATTGTCGGGAGGCTCTAATAATAGCATATATGCATTGGATAAAACTTTGAGCGGAAATCTCACAAACGCAAGATCTTAGGTAATGACACGACCATTTAATTTATTTGAACACAAATATTTGTAAAAGAGGGCACCAGATACATATGCGCCATACAAATCTCATTTGGTTTGTGTGAGGGCTGTGATACTGCCCGGGTGCCCAAACCGAAGCAGGTGGTTTTCTTAGGGGGCCACACCCGGAGCCTTCGACTTAAAGATCTGATCCACAAGGTAGTGGAGCATCGTAATGAGATGCAGTCCCATGGTAGCCGATGACCAACGATTGACTCATACGCCATTTGTTCCCTCAGGGTACTGGAGCCCATTTGCACCATTGGTTTGGAATCAGGGTTTTCCAACTCTCCTAGGTAGACTCTCCGTGTCTACCGACCAAGTTAAAGCGCCGGACATTCGCTTTTCGTCCTCTCAATTTCGTGAACAACACCCCCGCCACAAGAAGGCAGTGAGTAGGACTTCCTTGGCAGTGGCTGTACACGCGTGGCCATGTAAGAGCATTTCGAGACGGAGAGTAGACTCTCCCCACTCTCAGCCATACCAGGGCATTTCGGGAAAGACCATACGCAGTTTGTTGTTACTCTGAAGTCACAAATCACCAACTAAAGGAAAACATGTAGGTTGAAAATAACTGTTTTCACAATACGGTATGTCTGCAATGAAATCACCCAATGAGTACTCCCGAGTTCAGACGCTACACTTTAAGCACGGGAAATTGGTTGTTGTAGAATTACTAGGCACTTTTGATAACAAATAATGTAAAACATAAAGCAAATAAAAATTTATTAACTACTTTGAACCATATTGTATGATGGTTATTAATACTACTAAAACGAAGTAGCTGATATGGGATTCATACCTAGGAACTGTCTGTTGAAAGTCAAAAGCCTTTTATCTATATGCTGTTCATAATGCATAAAGGTTCTGGTACAATAAGACAATGAAAGAATATGCCATACAAACTTATATGATGTTGTAACGGCAGAGATGAAGATATGATCGATTAGTAGATGAACAAAAACGATACTCAGTAAAGGATATGAATCTTTCTGAAATATTACCAAGATAAATCTCATTCATCCAGGAAAAATCATTTTATTCATATGAGGAAAGTAGAAGAGAACTAAAAAAGGACGAATATCGGCTCCAATTCTGAAAAATCTCTGATAGCCACTTCAGTCACCAAACTGAATGATTTATTGAATTCCAACTAAAGGACTACAAGGTACCAATAGACCGCAGTCCTATATAGCCATCTTTTGTTTTAGTACCCCACTCATCAACCGACGGATTCCATTTTCTATCACACAGCTACATTCCTGATAAATAATGTTCAATATGGAAGCCATTGGGTGACGTTTGTAAAAGATGCGCGAGCCACAGATGATATCAACCGAGTAATCATCACTGAGCGCAAACACAGTCTGACTTCAGAATTACTTGCATGGTGTTACCAATAGATGGAAGTGACTCTTCAAGGTAAACGATGATCAGCCACCATATAGGCCTGTGTTCTTTCCCTAACCATTAACCCATTAGTTTTTTTAAAAAGACGATAGCGGCATTCTGTTCACTAAACTCATTGGATCTTCTGATACATGTATGGAGAACTGTTTCAGCACTCTCGAAATACATCTTGCCCATAACCGTATTTGAGGAAAGTGTGCATAGTGCACTTACTAGTAAATGAGTCTAAAACACTTAGTTTTACCATACTGCCGGAAATAGTTGGAATCATGAACTTCGTAAAGTAGGTTATTCCAAGTTATGAATCCACAAGTCACGTCTCCACGATCCGCTAAATGTTTCAAATCTTCTGCCGACAAATCTACGTCACCTGCTTAAGAGTAACCACTAAACCTATGAAGGTACAGAGAGGCTTGAACAAACAGAAATTTTGTTAAGCACAATGGATTAAGATGGTTTCGTGGCCATAATGTGACCGAAGTATTAGTAGGTAATTCCGTCAAGATGTTAAGAAAGCTTCACTAGATAGCACATATATGTCACAAAAATTTTTGGATAAAACAGGTACTTACAGTGTTCGACAGGCATACACAAAGACCATCTGAAGTTTCTACGGTCTTGAATACATCACTACTAGTCTGTGGTAATAGATAAACAACCATAACAAACCAAAGTTTTGTGGATATTTGGATACCAAGAATTATTGGACCTTCTGGGTTGTGTAGTAAGTTCTTCCCAGTACTCCTCTAAAAAAGGGATGAGTTCCTTCATTTCCATGAAGTACAAACGCCCTCCATGCTTCAACATTAGGTTGGCAAGTGCTGTTTGACACATAACTGTAAAATTTGCCTGCTTTCTGGAAAATACTTCCTCGCCAATTGGGTTGCATTTCTTACACATGAAATGGTAAGCTGTGAGGAAGGGTAACGCTTTTCTTCAAAAAAGTATTGATTATTTTAATGAAAATGTGGACAAACCCTATGTTGAATGCTATACATTCAAGATGGAACCACTTGTAACAAACACTGCATTGAAAATCTGGCCGGCTAAAATCACGTGGTGACATGCTGAAATATTGTTATGTGAATGAAAACCACAAACCAGTAGCACTGGGAGCCAGGAGGTGTCGGTATATTTACAACCACTGACAGCTGAGTATTCTGATCACAGTCCATTTTCTCTGTGTTATCCAAGACTTCAGATTTGCATTTTGATGCATCTATCACGCTATCGTTAGTCTGTCAAACATTTAGAACTGCAAAATAAGATCGGAAAATACCATCGAGAGGAAAGTTTTCCTTTGTAACGATAAGTTTAGACTGAGCGCTATTCAATACCCAATATCTTTGTATCGAACGGGTTTAAGTTACTTAACCTTTTACCCCTCACCTCTGGACACTAAAGCTTGACTTCATGCCCATAAAATCCTTCATTGTGAGTCATCTAGATGTTCGTGTGCTCTACTGTTCGTAAATTTTATAGTTTCGCTTGTATGAACATTACTTGAACACAGGTGAATGTTTTTGTTACACAGCAATGCCAGAATCAAAGGCTACTACAGTGCCAAGCAGGAGTTTGTTAAATTGAAATACGAAAACCATAAGTTACAATAAAGGGGAGAAAAGAAAAGACAATGGTTAGGGTAGGTTAATAGATTTGTAGTACCAGAATCTATCTCTGAGCCCTAGCCAAACGGCTACAACGTTTAGTGGTAGAATGCTGAACGTCGAACAACTTACTAAACCTCTTCAACGTCGCATGTAGCCGGCGCGGATCAATGAATTTCTCCGGCTTATTCGTCAATGTCCTTACTCTATACCTCTATAATCTTCTACCCCTAATGACATAATCCATTTTAATAAGGTTCCGGTTTTACTTGCCAGTGGCTAGTGCAGTTCCATTACTTGGTTACTGTGATAGAGAAAGACAGGTTGGGCACCTGTTACCAGATGTGGCTTCGAAGTAAGCTAGGTGGTGAGTCACGCCATTCCCACCAAACTTGAGTTGACTCATCATCTATATTGGTGAACTACATAACTACCCTGACGATATAGGGCGGACAAGATTGCAAGGAAAACGGATTAACGGATATGAAAAGCAGAAAAATGAGTAAGAATGAACAAACAGTAGCATTGGTGGGAATATTATTGGTAGTACGTTTTAGACGTATAAGCCACAGTTATTTCAAGTGAAGCAGAGCAGACCATGTGTGAGTATGTGATCGTCTTGCCTCCTCTCGAAAGAGTCAGTTAAGAAGGCTATGCTCACGTCTTATGGAAGAATATTTCAGTTAGAGATCGTTTGCAGCAACCACGTATGTGACTTTGTAGTAGGATTGGCTCTAACCACACAATACTCGAAGCTGATCATAAGATAATTGAGAAAATCAACACATATGGACAGAAAACAGACTTTCTAACTTGAACCAAAGATAATAACAATATCAACATTGATACGAATATTAATCGTTATCGATTTCTAAACACAAAATCCTTTTACTGCTCATAAACTGTTAACCAATGGTTATTGCTATGCACCTTAATATAACATGCTAAAATATTTCTGTGCTGAATCATTCTTGATTATGATAATCCCACTTGCTTAACCCTTATATGATCTTCAAATGGATCTCCATTTTCGGCGTGTTGAAAATGAAACCAAACATTTTTGAAACTAATACATGTATTTCCCATTTACTTGATACTGCATTCTTTTGGATTTATCATTCAGTTTACCGACAGCCGGGGGGTTTGTATTATTCCACCTAAAACCTGAACGTAAAAATCCCACGTGACTTTGCATCGAACTAATGCCAGGTTGGTTTTGATGGTGGATTCGTGTGTTAGTATTAATTCTAACCACATGACACTCGAAGCTGAATATTAAACAACTGAGAAAACTCACACTCAACATTTAGCAAACTGTAAAGGGCAGTAATGATAAATGTAGGGATGATTGATAGAAATGACATGGCACAGCTATGCAGGAGTGGTCACCCTATGTAACCTATTGCTTTTCTCATTGATTATATTACTCTCTACCCAGGCCAAGATGTGCTCTTCAGAAGTGTTAAATGCCCTACTGCCTAATGTCACGTAGAATGAGTCAGTATAAACTGCCATCTGACTTCCATGTAAGATCTTGTAGCTTAGGTAAGCACATCATAACGAATTTAAAGTTTTCAGATTGGGCCTATTATTATAGTAGCAAAGACAAATGTACCAATATCGAACTACACTACGTATGTTCACGAATTTTCCCACAGTCTTTCACGATTTCTTTCAGGTTGTCGACAAATCCAGAGAATTCAGGTCTTCTGCATTTTTGATATTGAAGATAGTCAATATCATACGGAACTCCTATGATGGACTAAACTGCCAAATCGTTCACGGAGGACAACTCACCGACTCGTTTGAAGTAAAGACTGGTGTTAGACAAGGTTGCTTACTCTCACCCTTTCTCTTTCTCCTGGTCATCGACTGGATCATGAAGACGTCAACATCTGGAGGAATGCACGGGATACAGTGGACAGGCAGGATGCAGCTTGACGATCTAGACTTCGCGGATGATCTGGCTCTTCTATCACAAACGCAACAACAAATGCAGGAGAAAACGACCAGTGTAGCAGCAGCCTCAGCATCAGTAGGTCTCAATATAAACAAAGAGAAAAGCAAGATTCTCCGATACAATACAATGTGCACCAATCAAATTATACTTGACGGAGAAGCTTTGGAGGATGTGGAAACCTTTACATATCTGGGCAGCATCATTG
Organism: Schistosoma rodhaini; assembly: GCA_944470415.2. NCBI lineage: Eukaryota > Metazoa > Platyhelminthes > Trematoda > Strigeidida > Schistosomatidae > Schistosoma > Schistosoma rodhaini. Next base: position 27,590,333 of record OX104044.1, read on the forward strand.
ATGAACGCGATGGATCAGATGCAGACGTGAGGGCGCGGATTGGCAAAGCAAGAGCAGCATACCTACAACTGAAAAACATTTGGAGCTCAAAACAATTGTCAACCAACACCAAGGTTAGAATTTTCAATACAAATGTGAAGACAGTTCTACTGTATGGGGCTGAGACGTGAAGAACTACGAAAGCCATTATCCAGAAGATACAAGTGTTTATTGCCAACTGTCTACGCGAGATACTTCGGATCAGATGGCCAGACACTATCAGCAACAAGTTACTGTGGGAGACAACAAACCAGATTCCAGTGAAGGAAGAAATCAGGAAGAAGCGCTGGAAGTGGACTGGGCACACCTTGAGGAAATCACCTAATTGTATCACAAGACAAGCCCTCACATGGAATCCTGAAGGTCAAAGGAGAAGAGGAAGACCAAAGAATACATTACGCCGAGAAATTGAGACAGACATGAGAAGAATGAACAAGAACTGGATAGAACTAGAAAAGAAGGCCCAGAACAGAGTGGGTTGTAGAAAGCTGGTCGGCGACCTATGCTCCATTGGGAGTAACAGGCGTAAGTAAGTAAGTAAGCATTTTCGGGCTGCATCTACTCTGGTTTATTGAATATCTTCAAAGCTATTTTCGAATTCTCTCAAACTGAAGAACCTTTGGTAGGGCAGTCGCTATAGAAACATAACATCCAGTTCTATGAGAGCCATATTGGAAGCACACTGTCAAGTCGTATTGACCATTGGTAAGAAACATTGAAACAACGCAAATATAAAATTTAAGTACAGAGTACAAAGAGACAAACAATAATTTAAATGATCCATCAATAAGAATTCTATGAACACTTTCCAGCTGTAACAAATGCACATACTAGGAGACCAAAGCAGTATGCAATAAAGTGAACCACTTCCTGTTATTCAGATACAGAATGCTAAGCGTCACTTTATAGACTAAAGTAGATTACTTTTGAACACTAGATGACCTCAAACTTATGCCATCATAACAACAGGGAAATAAATCTACGTACATAAGAATACGCATACACAAATGAAAAATCGTTGCGCCTTACGGAAGCTGTACTTTGATGAACGGCTGCTGGTTAAGAGTTATTTCAAATAAAATTCACAGAACTTTATATGAAGACGTAGTGTGATAAATACGTAATCAGCCTGTTAAAAACGTCAACTTTCATGTATTACTTGGTACTTCTTGATGGTGTTCTCCAGATAATCTAACGGGTTTCAACAGACACAACCATAAATCTTTCTGAAATGTCGGAGCTATTAATGGTGGCTCTGGAAGTATTCATATGATTTATCTATGTGGTTTAGGTGGTGTATCACGACGGCACTGAAGAAGTAAAAGTAAAGGGGAAGGACCAGGATGATATTCATAAGTGATGAAGTGAAATCACTTTTGATGGAAGAATTAAGATATGGTCATCCACTTACTTTCTCAGGATCAATTTTTATATAAGTGTCTCTAGTTAAGAAAACAACCCACCAATACGGCAAAGAATGGGTAAAGAGCTGCATAAGTGGAGGGAGCTCAAAATAATCGAACAGGTCAATACAGTCCAGATCTCTAGAATGTGGTAAGGAAAACAAAGTGTTTGGACACAAAAACAATATCACGACAACTGTTATAACATGTTTCATTAACTGTCCAGTTAGGTTGTCGTAAGTTTTTTAGCGGGAAGTGGCACAAATTCAAGGTTACAAACATGAATAAAAGGGGTGGTTGTTTTAGTAAAGTAGCATTGATACTAACAATTAGTTACACCCTTCCAGATCACAAGGATCAATAAGAAAACATAGTTTTCTGCCCTATAGTCATGTGGGCATTCATGTTGTCTCCATACCACAATGTTTAGTGGTCGTAAACGCCATCCCACTTATATAATGTTAGCCTATCCCTTATGTCAGTGGTTCGTTTTGATATTCCTGTAATCTAGGCTCTATATTAAACACCTTGCTGGACTAGATTGTTTTAGTCAGTTTCGTGTTTCAAGCACATCAGAGGTAAAGCTTCCATATTGTGGGTAAGATGTCGATTCAGTATAACACATTGATAGGAAGTTAATTGACAGTATAAATGGTAAGGTAATGGTCAAATGGTACGTAGCTTGGGGATGGTGGTGATAAACAAGTAAGCAAGTAAAAAAACAACTTATGGCAGTAGTTCATAAGCCTTATAAAGACCTACGGTGAGCGCAATGTAATTATCCAGTCATTTACTAATCATACAGAACAAGCATATATAACAGTAAGTAAAACGCTTTCTGAGATTACCACTTCCCTGATGCTTTCTCTGTTATGATACCTTCGCTTATATCTATTGCAAGTCGAGTCAATAACAAACAATTATAAATATTTGCAATATAATTCCTGTTACTGACGAGTTATGTAAAAGAAAATTAGTATGTGCGCTTCAGTAGCATTAGATGTAGCGAAAATAATGTTCTGAGATTGCCTCAAGAGAATTTCACTTTAATTGAGATCATGAAACGACCTACGTTCGATCACCATTGAGAACCTTGGGGCACTGGAGAGCTGTTTCGCCCTAGTAGTGTATAATATGTAAGCCAACTAGTAATCGAAATAAATGGTCTGCAGGTGTCGAAGGGTGTGTAGATCACCAATTTAGGTTGCAGTCTACTCGAGTTTAAGGGAAAATGTAGAACCTTCAGATTTACGTCCAAATCACACCTCTAGGTTAGTATCTAAATTGAATCACTATCTTGTGGTATCTAGATACTATGGCTACAATGATTGTCGTAAGGAACAAATCGAATTTGTCAAAGAAATGCGTTAAGTAAAATAAACTGGTAAAGTAGAAAGTAACCATTGCCTCATCGACCAGTTCACGGACTCCCGGTGACTGATGAGCATTGACTGTTCTCTACCTTGACGATGATTGGCAAATTAATTTGCCTGCATGGTGGATAATTTGCTTGGAGCCCACCGAAGTTCCACAATTCTTATACGAGATATTGTGAGGAGCCTTGACTGAGTGTTTTTAGTCAGTTTTTTGTTCAGCAGAACTAAGATGGTCCACAACAATGCTGAGGCTTAAAATGCTAAATATTCTAGGGAGTTATTAGCCAATGTGGTTAATGATTGGGCTCTGGTCAACTCCCAAGGACCTCTTTCTCTGAAAAGCATTTTATCAATGTCTAATGACGTTACATACTACGAAACACATCAATCTATATGCAGCAAAATTAAAAGTAACTCACTACAAACTACAGGTGAGCTTAGACCTTATATTCTTAACATTATGGACGTAAAATCTGAATTCAAAACTGTATTTACTTTAGGATTGGCGTTTGGATAGTAGGAAAGTGATCTTTGTCACGGTAATATGTGACTGTTTTTAATTTTGTTCTAAAACCAGAGATAGAAGACAAATTAGTTAATGACGGTCAACAGCATGCTTCTTGTTTATGACAAAGAAATGATTACTCATATCTGGTTCCTAAATCGCAATACCATTAACGCACATAGAGAAAACATGTTGACGTTTCAAACTAAAAAACGGGAAAATGAATTGATAAACGTACGCAATAAATTGATTTTCAGGGCTATTGAACGAAAAATGAAAGACTACTTGTGCAGTAAATGACTTTTAACTAACCCTTAAGATGAGGTTATGCATTGCCATGTCTAATTAAGGCTCTGGAAAACTGCTGTTTGGTTATCTTAGGAAGTAACAATCTAAATGGTAAGTTGATGCATATTACGCACTAATACGAGGATGTGCTACATATGCCCTTAAGGCAATAAGTTATCCGAACAATTTTAACTTGAGGTAGCTTCAGTATATACTGTAAGCTTGTCAAATATGGCAGCACACAAACCTGTCTTTAGTATCTATACCCGTCAGCGATGCCGATCTTTTGTCCCAAATATGAAAAGAAGCAATTAGTGACTATCAGATACCTAATTAGAACACTTATAATGCAAAACGTACATTCAATTACACGTCATCATGAAACATGTCCATATAAACCGGCTTTCACGATGGCCGCTTGAGTATCTGTATCAGAGGCAGACATACATTTTTCGACAACAACAATCCCCTGTAACAGCACGTTATTTTTGAGTCAGCAGTTGGAAGGCATTGTTAACAGGACGAATCACAGAAAAACGGGATGCTTACTTTGTACGTGGACGCCATGAGTACATTTCATCCGCAACAATCAGTATTATGTTATTCTTAAATGCTGAAAAACTTTCAAGACATTTTTGAATTCGTCCTATATCAAGAACCTTTGAGATAGGATCGTCTGCTGAGAAGTATCGGTTAGGTCGGTCAAAATACTTTCAAACGCATCAAACGAATCATTACTACTGAATCAATGAACAGAAAATTACGGCAATCACAAGAGGACTGACCTTAGCTAGATCACCACCGAAAAAAGTACTGGAAGGCCGTTTTGCATTGATATGGGACATTTAACTACTGCCCATCCATGACCATGCATCCGGAAAACTAACCTAAGGCCTGATTACTTCGTATTTGTTGTGTTGAATACTGACCACCTCCTAGACAAATAGGATAAGCTACTTGAAACTGGACTTTCTTCAACGACAAAGGCATACGACACTAAGTTTTATTCAGCTGAAGACAGACAAAAACATACAATATACGTGGCTATCTGTCACTTTTACGTTTTGTCAGATATACAGGTATCCTGAATGCACATATACTACTATGTCACGCTAACAGACAAACGCCTCACCAAGTTGGTGCGCTTCAGTATGAAGTGATCGCCATGAGGAAATCCGCCCAAGGACGCTTAAGTGAAAAAGACGGTAATTTCAGTTCCGAGCTAGCTTTTATCCGTCTCAGGAAAAACTCCATGCTGTAAGTTCGTATGAGTTCACCGTGGTCGGTCGTTAAGTGTGGATTTTCGTTTATTTAGTCACTCAGACGTCAATATTTTGAGATAATTTGTATTATACATTTAATTAGATGTGTGGCTTTGCTACGCTCCAATTTTTCTTTCAGCATGACTAAGTGCGCTACACTTGACACATTCGAATTATGATGGGGTGCTATTTTATGTAGACTCCTTAACAAGCTTTTCACAAAGTCCTCTAGACTTGCGGAGGGTCGAGGCACAAGTATTTTGAGCTACCTGATATCGAAGTCTCGTCCCATCAGTATTCAGTAACTTGAATCTCTCTTGCATTCATTTTCCTTTACAGAGAAGGGTGTGAACCTTCTTAATGAACAACGGCGCGGAGTTTATAGAACTCCTAGTTGTGGTCAAATGAATATGCGATGTAGTAGATTCTATGTACGAATTTCTGCATGCATTTCGAGCCGTCTCAAAGGAGGATTTTGGTTCCATCGTCCAATTTACGGAGAATGCTGAGTGTATAATTCCTTGAATATTTGCCTTTCGAATGTTTGATCTGTGTTGGACTGCCACATTGTTGCTTACAACGATATGGAAATCAAGCAATAAAACTGCAAGGTCACTTACCTAAGGGTGACATACAATCGAGATTTGTGATATCATCCTCATAATGGTTTAATATGAGATCTAGTAAAGATGATTCAAAGTCTGAGTCGTATGCAGTGATTTCTTTCATGTGTTGCACTAGGTCACATGTAATAACCGCATCAACTAGCCTTTGACAGGAAGAATTTTTTGACGACTCAGTTCTCAGATTTTCCCAGTTCATCGTGGGTGCATTAAAGTCTCCTAAGGTCAAACATTGACCGCATGATGACCAAGTGTCGGAACCATCAGGCAAGATTTCACTCACCTTAAAGTTCGAACTGTGGTAGACCAAACCAATCAGCAGCTCTCATCATTTGTATTTCAAGAGGCGACTAATTCTCACGTCCCATTTTTATGGGATGTTATCAATAACGGTAAATGGGATAGTATTCCTAATGAATAGATCTACTCCTCCTCGTTTACGCTTCTGGATTCTGTCGGCTGTTACCTGATGATGCAACGGATATTCTAGTTTTACAACTAGATACCAGTAGCACCTTCTAAATTCGGTTGTTTCCAGTCAGATAGAAAATCAGAAGTGAAACGAGAAGAGGCAGGAAAGATATATTTGATTCGTTACCAATATATCGAGGACCTTTTCTATGAGCTGGCTAATGAAACGTAGGAGCTGTGTCCCACGCAGTATTGAAACGTGATCTGGTGCGGATGCATGACCGAAAGCCTTCAGCTAAATAAGTCCACTTAAACAACGTGGTCAGCATCCAATGTCGAACACTTAATGAGCTATTGATTTTGGGGAATTATTTACAGCTACAGATCACTCCCCCCCTAGTGAGGTAGTGATGCCCCTAAGACGTGACCAGCCAGAAGTTTAAACCCAACGAATTTGTCGTTGGTAAACACTCTTCTGATAGCTTGCTTCGTTTAGCAGCGTCTGGTCGTCTTTCCTTAAACTATGGGACCAAAATGTACAACGTAGCAAATAAAGAAATATAGTACAATGAAAATTTCTGTTCCTTGCGAAACTTCGTCGTTCTTTTCCAGCCGTCCTGGAAAAGAGGAAAAATAAAACGTGTGAGTGCATGTCAAAAATACACTCGTACTTGCGTAAGGACACAAGATGAGCGGAAAAAAATAAACTGATACACTTACAAACAGCGTAAAAGCGATCGGAAAAAAGGTTTTCTTTTGAGTTGTTTTTTTTAAATATATAAATATATATATATATACGTTCAAAAAAAATGTTTTTTTTGTTGTTTTTTTTACATAAATAAAAAATGAGCGTATTAAAAAAAAAATTTATAATAAACGTTGAAAGGGTAATTCCAGATAAAGCTTATGTCCTACGTGCAATATTCGTTAAGATGTTCTGGAAATCTTACTCGTCTTCCAGAACGCGTTGTTTTAGGTTTTTCTATCGACGTTGACGAAGTATCAAGTTGTGTGTCGGTTGTCGTGTAGGGTACTACGAGTGTAGTAGCTGTGTCGTTTGCTTGTACCGAAGGAAAATCGACGTAGCTAGGGTTTCCTTCTAGGTACGCAGCTTTGAGTCGATCGATACTGATGCTATCGTTCGTACCGTTCTTATCAACTACATAGTACTTAGGTTCGCGTTGAAGAACTTTGAAGGATCCTTCGTATGCTGATTCGAGGGGTCGTCGATGTGAGTCTCGACGAACGAAGACGTGTGTACTATGTCGTAATTCGGGTTGAACGAAAACATCAGTTGATTGAGGTCGAGTGTGAGCAGGTTTAACTGAACGCATAGCGTTTGTAAGCCTACTCGTGTAAGAGTTTAGATCCATGTTCAATGAAGAAGCTGAAGGATCCACGAATTCTCCTGGGAGTCGGAGTGTCGTTCCGTAAACGAGTTGAGATGCCGTGTATCCAATGTCAGCTTTCACTGCATTGCGGATACCTAGCAAGACGAGTGGAAGAGCGTCTGTCCACTGTGAAACGTTTGAAGCTGACAATGAAGCTTTTAATTGTCGATGAAAACGTTCTACCAACCCGTTTGCTTGTGGGTGGTAGGCGGTCGTTCGGAAGCGCGTGATTCCTAAAAGTGTGGTCAGACAACGGAAAAGTCCAGATTCGAACTGGCGTCCGCGGTCTGTAGTGATGGTTGAGGGGCAGCCGAAATTTGCTACCCATCGTTCGACGAAAGTGCGAGCCACTGTTTCAGCAGTAATGTCCTTAATCGGTACTGCTTCTGGCCATCGAGTAAAACGGTCTACGCATGTTAGGAGATATGAGTATCCGTTCGAGTCGGGTAAGGGTCCTACCAAATCTAGATGGACGTGGTCGAAACGAGCGTCAGGGGTTTTGAAAGAACCTAAGGGACATTTGTTGTGTCTGATTACCTTAGATTTCTGACAGCTTACACAGGAGCGTGACCACTCCCTCACGTCTTTATTCATGCCAGGCCAACAAAAGCGTTCGGCTATAAGTTCGATTGTTGCACGAGCACCTGGATGAGAAAGATTGTGCAACGTATTGAAGACGTTGCGGCGATAGTGTTTTGGTACAATTGGACGATCCCTACCTGTAGATGTGTCACAGAGTAAGGTTTCCTTACCTGTTCCCATCTGCCTAATACTTAGTTTAAGAGTTGTCGAGGATAACTCATGCTGAAGATCAACGTCTTCTTTTTGAAGCTGAGCGAGTTTAAGAAGGTCGATTCCTTGGAAACTGTTCAAGGAGCTAATTCGAGAGAAGGCGTCTGCGACTACATTGTTAGCTCCACAAATATGTTGTATGTCTGAAGTAAACTGCGAAATGTAGTCAAGTTGTCGAGACTCTCGCGGTGAGTACTTGTCTGAAGATGAACTTAAGGAGAAGGTAAGAGGTTTGTTATCGGTAAAGAGCGTGAATTCTCTTCCTTCGATGGAATGTTGAAAATGCCGTACAGCACAATACATAGCTAGGAGTTCCCTACCGAACGTGCTGTACCTAGATTCAGCGTCTAGCAACCGTCTCGATAAAAATCCTAAAGGTTGCCACGAGTTGTTAACCCATTGTTTTAAGACTGCTCCGATTGCTGAGTCGGATGCGTCTACGGCGATACTAATGGGCGCTTGACTGTCCTGATGAGCAAGCAAGGTTGCTTTAGCGATGTGTTCCTTAACTGTGGAAAATGCTTTACGGGCTGTGTCGTCTAAACTAATTGATTTCGCATTTCCACGAAGCTGATCGGTCAACGGTTTCATTAGGGATGCGCATTTAGGTATGAACCGTCTATAGAAACTTACGAGTCCGTTAAAAGTTCGCAACTGCTTGATCGTGGTCGGTTCTGGGTAATCCAGAATGGCCGCCACTTTGCTCCTAAGGGGTCGGATGCCTTGGGCATCAATGGTGTGTCCTAAGAAGTCTAAGCAGTTAGTTCCGATTTGGCATTTCTGAATGTTGACAGTAATGCCATGCCTTTGAAGTCGATCGAAAACAATGTCCAGATGCTTGAGATGCGATTCTCTATCCGGACTTGCTATTAGACAGTCATCAACATACGCATGTACGAAGTTGAGACCTCGGAAGACGTCGTCTATAAACCTTTGGAAGGTTTGAGCCGCGTTTCTTAAACCAAAAGGCATTCGTAGAAATTCGTAAAGACCGAAGGGAGTGATGATGGCGGTTTTAGGAATGTCGTCAGTTGCCATCGGGATTTGGTTATAAGCTTTAACCAAGTCGATTTTCGAAAAGACAGTTGTACCTTTCAAGGTAGCTGTCAAATCGTGAATATGAGGCAGCGGGTAACGATCGGGAATGGTTTTAGCATTCAGACGCCGATAATCACCAGTTGGCCGCCAATCATTGCTGTCCTTTTTAGGGACCATATGCAATGGGGATGCCCGTGGACTATTCGATGGTCGAATTATTCCTAGGTCCATCATGTGGTTGAATTCGTTTTTAGCTAACTTAAGCTTTTCGGGAGCGAGTCTTCGGGCTTTCGAAAATACAGGTGGTCCTGTAGTCGAGATGTGATGTGTAACATTGCTGGTTACACAAGGTAATTTCGATTGCGATTGGTATATCCCGGGGTATTTGTCGAGTACTGCTTGGTACAAGGGGTCTATGGCGTGCTTAATCGTGACTGGGGATAACCTGCAACCAGAACAAGGAGTTACGCAAACGGACAACTTAGTGTTTCCGTCTATTAACCTTCGTGCGCGTGTGTCGATGAGTAGATTGTGGTGTTGTAACAGGTCAATACCAATGATTGGCATAGAGACATCTGCAACCACGAAAATCCAGTGTATGGGTTTACGTAAACCCACGTTAAGGTAGACGTACCTTTTACCGTAGGTAGCGATCGGTTTTCCGTTTGCCGCCTGTAAACTTAAAACAGACTCGCGAAGTCTGTCATCGAGATTTGCTGGAAGAACGCTAACTTCTGCGCCAGTGTCGACGAGGTAGCGAACTTTCGTAGTCACATCCGTGACATATAAGAGGCGGCTGTGTTCGCCGGCTACGGTTGCCGTTAACGCGTGCCGGCTGGGAAGTTTCCCGAACTGTTTTTCGTGTCACTCGATTTTGGGGTCGGATAATTACAAGGTTTCCTGCAGTTTCTGGAAAACTTACCGTACTGGTTATGATACCAGCACCAGTCGGGATTGTCTGTCTCTCGTGGTCGAGAGCCAGATCGCTTACGTGAGGCACTTCTACGCGGGGTTTTTGACCGACTACGGTCATTGCGAACTCTAAGATATCGTGTGAGCGTGTGACATAGTTCGGCCATGTCAGTCGAGGTCGATTAGGGTTTTTCTTTGACGGAAAAAACCTCGGCCTTAGAAGATCTAGTGATTTCCAAGATTCGATCGGCAGATGCAGCTAGTTCATCTATGGCATTGTTTTGAAATGAAACAAGCACTGCCTGCACCTGTTGAGGGAGTTTAGACAAGAAAAGTTGTCTAAATAGGCCATCATCGAAAGTTCGTTGGCCGATGACTTCTCTCATTCTAAGCAACATGTCCGTCGCAGAACCATGTTGCAAGTCGATATTGTTAAGGAGTTGGTCTAACCGTTGTCGATCAGTTAGGTCTCCTCGTTTTAAAATCGATAGCTTAAGCGATTCGTAAGGTTCGGAAACATCACTAGTAAACATACTAGGTGTTACGTACCTGTTAAACTCGCGCGGTAACGCCTTAACTACCGCGAGGAAACGTGTGCGCGAGTCCGTGATTCCGTGCATGCAAAAATCGGCTTCTGCGTAGCAGAACCAGGACTCGATATTGTCGGGCCAAAATGGCGTTAACTGAATCGAAATAGGGGGAATAGACTTTAACTTAAGAACCTTAGGAGAGTGTTCCGTCATAGTAATATAGATATCGAAAAATGTCTAAGTAAAATATATCCGAGAAAAAAAAAGTTATATCACAATATATAAAATTCAAATAAAGAATAACAATAAATAATAATATTCCAAAATGGAACAGACTCACAGTATATTGACTTGGTGTACCAGATCACGTCGGGCCCACCAATGATGATGCAACGGATATTCTAGTTTTACAACTAGATACCAGTAGCACCTTCTAAATTCGGTTGTTTCCAGTCAGATAGAAATCAGAAGTGAAACGAGAAGAGGCAGGAAAGATATATTTGATTCGTTACCAATATATCGAGGACCTTTTCTATGAGCTGGCTAATGAAACGTAGGAGCTGTGTCCCACGCAGTATTGAAACGTGATCTGGTGCGGATGCATGACCGAAAGCCTTCAGCTAAATAAGTCCACTTAAACAACGTGGTCAGCATCCAATGTCGAACACTTAATGAGCTATTGATTTTGGGGAATTATTTACAGCTACATACCAATGTGAGAATTTCAAAACCAAGTTCCCTACCATCTACAGACTGAGTCAGCCAAGTTTCTGTGACAGCGATTATGTCTGGCTTGGAAGAGTCTGTCTGTAAACTTAGATCCGGTAGGCTGTTGAGCAAGCTACAGGTATTTGCGTAACATATTTGAAAACTACAGAAATGGCTTCATGATGCGCCCAAATAGGCTTCGTCATCATTATCTGTCGGAGCCTCACCACCCGAAAAGTAACAATTTTAGTGTCTTTCTCGTCAGCAAATAACCTTAGTTTTAATTCCCTTTCAGCTTCACGTCTTTTCATACGGTCCACTAGCAGTACGTCTTTAAGTGCGAAACCCCCTGATTGTATTGTTAGGTCCTTTTTATTGAAAGATTTAAATACCACTTTTATTAGCCTGGTTTGATTGTTTTTTGTTTGGCGTAGAAAATTTCACACTTTCTCTGTAAGTCACCAAAAACGACAAAGACCGAAAGACGCCATCTATTATGAACTACCGCGGTTTAAACAATAATTCCCGCTTCATTTTGGTTGACTGCTAGGTACAAGGTCGAAATCGCATACGAGAGTGGGGGTTTCCATCATTATTTTAATCCGTGCCTTTAGTTTGTGGGTTTAAATGTTTGTTTCCAGACTGTTTGTGACTGTAGTTCTGAAGGGTTTTAATGAGTTTCATTTCGATCATTGATTATAAAAGCAAATGTTGACAGCTCTTTAAGAAAAAAAAATATATATAAAGCAAAACAAATGTTTTTTTGCGCACTTCGTATGTGTATACAGTTTTTTCATCCTTTCTGTCCGTTTGTTTCATGGAGATAGTAATACTTGTCGCAGTTATCGATAGATGGTCTGTACACATTAATTCCGGTGGTGGGCTAAAGTCGTCGTGTGGGAAGTCGTTCATAGCCACACTCCAAGTGCAGTATTGGCATACCACCTGGGTTTCATCCCAGTTCTCTTTCATAAAGACTTGGCAGCGTCTTCTGTTTGTGCATAGCGCTATGAAATCAGCAAGGTATGGTCAAATACACGAAACTCAAGTCCGAAATTGGTTTACAGGGTAGCAATATTCTGTTATGTCATATTGTCTTCGGATATTTGTGTATGTTGCCGTCTTGATTATTCCTAATGGGGCGGGACTATAAATTATGGATGATCTTTGTAACATTAGCGACACGGTAAGGTAGAAGCGACCTTTGATTGAAGCTTATTGATTGATTATTTGATTTGATCAATACCTTTAACTGGGCAGTTGCAGCTAATTAGAAGCTAATTGAGCTGACAATTTATACACCACACAGGGGTATTTAATCCAACAGCAATTCCAGTCGACTACACTTTGAGCGACATTAAAGTAGACTTGAGATATTACGACTATTTAAAAGAGTCTAATTATGGTTATTAATCAATGTGAGGAATAAGGTTAGGCATAACTGCTAATATTAGGGCTCTCATCGTGGATTGACGTCAGCCATATGGTTTAGCTACGTAGATAAATGATTTCTATGTTTGTTATCCAAAATCTCATTTGTTCTCCCTTAAATTATATTTCTGAGGACCATTAAACGTGAAGAAAATACATTAAAACAATCTGGCTCTTCCAAAAAGTGGATGGAAAACAAAGTAGTACTTTGTCTATCGGTTGTAAGTCCATCGTATCTCCTCAAGCTCCTTCTTTCTATTCAGATTTCCACACGCTCCTCTACATAACCCCAGGCACACAAAACATCAGGGCTAAATAACGTCTAACAACAGCGTCAGTAAGTGATACTTGTTCAAGCCATAGATATCCTGTCATAACTCTCCGATTTCTACAAGACCAAAGGTTCTTTGGATGATCGAGTTGTCGAAATGTGTTCACTATTTCAAAGTAAATTCTTGAAATTTGTTTTTTTTGCCGCTTATCCTAGGGAGATCCTTTAGAGGAGCTGACTTTATCATCACCATGTTTACCCCCTCTACAACCTTCACGAACACACAAAGTGTTCTTTCGTGTAAGTTGTTTGTTTTTTAACTTGATAACATTTCAGTGTGACAGTAACCCTGTAAAGCCACCTGTACCGTATCCTGACGACTACCAGGATAAGTGGAACGGATTGTTTGTTCGTATGCCATGTTCTCCTGAAAGTGTTTATCCAGTTTATAATGTAAGATTGTTCATTGGGCTTATGTTTTAGGGTGGTGCTAATAGCCTTATTTCTAGGTGGGTTGTGATTGAAAAGGCATTGAGAAATAAGATAAAATCTTCTGACGAGTTGAAGGTAAAAAATTAGTTTATTATAATTTTAACAATGTCGTCATTCACGTAGTCAGATTTGCTATTTGTATGGTATACAAGAGAAATGATTAGGTCACATTCTTAATTTATTCTAGGAAGCTATTCTCTCCTACAACTATCGTTTCAAATCCTACTGGAATTTTAAAACGTTAGAACAATTATGTATGCTGAATCTGATCCCCGATGGTGGAAACGATAATTTCTTCGGTAACACTCTCTCTGGAATTTGCTCGTTAGCACTAAATTTGCCTATTTTTGTTACAAAAGTAATTAGCTGTTTTTTAATGGTTTATCAATTACTCTTGAAAATTAAAATGTCTTTGATAGTTTCCTTTCTGAAAAGATGGGACTAAATTGATTGATATTTTGTAGGAATATCCTTAGATAGATTTGGTCTTGGTCAAAGGCGGCACCAGTGCTTGAAGTCATTAACTTGTAGTCTTAAGCATGTTGGTAGATCCAGACTACTTGGTTGGGGTCCGCGTGACTATCGTAACCAATGGTCAGAGACTCTAGGTGACATGGCTCAGAATCTATCACAATGGCGTAGGTGTATACACTCTTTATCTTCCCTTAAACTGTGAGATTAAAATTGCTTTATATCGTTATTTCTACCAACTGGTTCTTTCTTCCTGTACTATATCCTTATATGCAATACTTTTTTAATATATTATCACCATTGAATTAACTTTTATTATTTATTTATTTGAACACAAATATTGGTAAAAGAGGGCACCAGATACATATGCGCCATACAAATCTCATTTGGTTTGTGTGAGGGCTGTGATACTTTCCGGGTGCCCAAACCGAAGCAGGTGGTTTTCTTAGGGGGCCACACCCGGAGCCTTCGACTTAAAGATCTGATCCACAAGGTAGTGGAGCATCGTAATGAGATGCAGTCCCATGGTAGCCGATGACCAACGATTGACTCATACGCCATTTGTTCCCTCAGGGTACTGGAGCCCATTTGCACCATTGGTTTGGAATCAGGGTTTTCCAACTCCCCTAGGTAGACTCTCCGTGTCTACCGACCAGGTTAAAGCGCCGGACATTCGCTTTTCGTCCTCTCAATTTCGTGAACAACACCCCCGCCACAAGAAGGCAGTGAGTAGGACTTCCTTGGCAGTGGCTGTTCACGCGTGGCCATGTAAGAGCATTTCGAGAGGGAGAGTAGACTCTCCCCACTCTCAGCCGTACTAGGGCATTTGGGGGTTCATTGAATTAACTACTATGAATTTTGTGTTCATCTTGTGCTAATGGAGTATGGCAACTTGGACCGATGGATATATGTGCCTGGCCCTACGTTGTAGCTGACCGACAGAGGTTTGATGTGTTTTATTTCTGCAATAACAGCTACCAGTTGTTAGTCACTCAACTGAAATCTCTGGTTTTGACATGTTTTAGGACTGTCAATGTGGTAAACATATTTAACTTGGGGTTTGGTGTGATCATGCTCCGGTTCAAGACCCAGCACTTACCATAGTCAGATACAACACTGGTTTCGGATATCGCAATATCAGCATGTTAAAAAGTTTTGAACTATTCTCTTACTTTTCTAAGGCTTGGCGAATCCCCTTTTCATTGAGTCAATATTTCATGTATTTCTTAGTGTATTCACTACTAACCGTTCACGTTTGAAGTACTCGGGTAAATTTTCGGTTAGAAATCCCAAGTGTAGGTCATGTGCTTGCTTTTTTTTGACCTTCAAATCTATTAGCACGTTCAAGCTGGGGAAAAACGAGATGCGGCTGATTCCCAGTTTTGCTCTCTAGTGCCCTTGTACTGCTGAGGGTGGGGAGAGTCCGCTCTCCCTCTTGAAATGCTCACATGGCCACACGTATACAGCCACTTCCAGGGAGGGTTCTGCTCACTGCCTTCTCACGGCGGAGCTGTTGTTTTCATGCTTTTGTCTTTTTGTCAGTAGTTCTCACTATTTATTTGACGTTGTTTGATTATCATTTCTACTTCTTCACTTTAGCCTATTCCTTTACTGTCATGTCGAAAAGAATGCTCACTTACTTTAAGTCAACTCCAGATAGCCAGTCTTTTGGCAAATGCTTTGTTTTGTACATTTCCTAGACGTAATTGTCACAGTCAAGATGCAGAATATGTTAATTTCCCTCAAATCAATTTCTCTCACTTACTATCAGCGAAATCCGACAGTAAATATAATACAAGCCGGTGAGTTTATCCATTATACTAAATTCTGGGTCATCTTCACCATTTACTGTATCTGCTTTTCATGAGACCAGTTGAAAGTCACGAAAGTAATTAGCAAGCTATAATAGAAATTCAGTTCTCAATGCTATTTTATAAGAAAATCTAACTGAATTTACGATGCTTATAGAAAACCTAAAATAGGACACTACAAAGTCCCTTGATTGCTTTCATTTTTGTAACTATATTCTTGTTGGTTATCATTATACTACTTGTAGTACACTAGCGAATACTTGGAAAAGACCTTGAAGTCTTCGTGTGAAATATATATATATATATATATATATATATATATATATATATACTAACGTTTTTCTTATTGTTATCCCTACTTCCATTCGACCTTGTTTATTTGAGATGTAATTACTTTCGTGTTCGTGTTCTGATTTGAGGACTTGTCTAGTGAAGTGTCCAAAGAATACTAAGTAATGAATGACTGAACTGTAATAAGAGTTCATAACAATACTGAATACTACTTTCGATCATATTGTGGTTTAATTTTAGGATACTTCATGTCAAAATTGAGAAGCTACGTTGCATCTTACACTATTTCCATCGTGTTCTTCAAAAGTTCCCTACGGGATCAGTTACATTTACAAGACGCTGTCTAGGTAATTTGGCACCAGATTGGTCGAGGAGCAAGTTAACATTTGACCAGTTGCGTTTACATGTCAATGCCACAGGATCAATTACTGATGCTGGTCCAAACACCTTACAAGTTTGTTATGTCGTTTATTAAATCTATTTTGTATTGAGTGTAATCTTGTACAGTTTTTTATGCGATGTATCTTATGTTGCCACTTAGATCCTTACCGTAGTTGCTACCTTGACGTAGTGGTCGGGTTTGCCTATCGTGATGACCCAACCGGGCTATATTGACTGGAACATAAGTTCCTGTAGGTCCTACCATCCCAGGCAGATCGATTAGAGAACGGTAAGACTAAAAACAGCAGCTCAAGGTCTGAGGGCGAAGTCTTACTGCATACTGTAGAGGGGTGTGACATCAGTAAGGTGTTTCCCTCGGACACTTAGCAGCTACAGCGATGCTGCTGGTTAGAAAAGGTCGACCCTAAAAATGTCACACCTCACGGATTCCCGTCTCCGGCGGTAAGGCCCTTTGAAGAACAGAGCTAACACGTCAAAAACCTCTCACCGAAAGGCCGTGCGCAATCGACCTCAAGCAGTTGTCCCTTGGGCTCTGCGGTCACGCTCTCAGATCGTTAAGACCAACAATAATCTACCTTTTTTTCAGGTTCCTCAAGAAATACCCTTCCACGGTGTGGGCAACCGGGAAGTGAGATCAGCCATCATACTCGTAAAAACACAAGATCAAGTTGGTCACATTCAAATCCTTCCTACACCTAATATCTCTCTTATCTCCACGACTAACCACTCTCACTTCCTTTTATCACTTCGCACCGCTAGGGCAAACGATTCGAGTACGCGGAACGGTATTCCTGATCTCCTAAAACCACAATCTGAATTACGTGTAGGAGCTTCTAACGTCCGAACACTGCCGAATAGGACAACAGGCTTTCTTATTTCGGACTTTAGAGTCTCGCGCCATCGATGTCTGCTGCGTCTCTGAAACGCGCATACAAGATCTGAGTAGCTTCATTCATTTGACCTCACCATGTCAAAATAAAGAACCAACTTGATTCACTCTTCTTGTATCTGGAAGCCCTGATGCTGCTTCCCGTGGCCTCGCTGGCATAGGTATAGCATTGAGTCCTAAGGCAGAACTAGCTCTCTTAGACTGGATCCCAGTAGACGGCCACTTGTGTGCTTTCCGATTAAACGGAACAGTAAGGACTCGGAAAAATAGGAACACTCGTCGTTGTCTCTTCGTCATCTCTGCCTACTCTCCCACTGACTGCAGTTCAGATGATGTAAAAGATGAGTTTACAAAAAGCTTTCCAACCTTTTCCGAAAAGCTAGGCGCTCTGATGAAGTAATAGTGGCTGGTGACTTTAATGCTCAAGTAGGTAAACTAAGCGAAAGGGAAAGACACCTGGGTGGATCTTATGGTGTGGTGGCTAAAAGAACAGATAATGGCGACCGTCTGTTGCAGCTGTGCTCAGATAACTGCCTATTTCTTGCAAATACTAACTTTAAGCATAAGGAAAAACATCTTTTGACATGGCGACCCCCGAATTCGTCCCAACGTTGGACCCAATTAGATCACAACGCTATCAGCCACCGATGGAGGGGCTCGATAGAAGACTGTCGCTCATTCTGGAGCACATGTTTAGACTCAGATCATGCTCTAGTGCGAGCACGTATCTGTCTGCGTGTTACTGGACTTAGGAAAGACACTGCAGGGAAGCCTCTAAGGGTTCTACTTAATGATAAGCAAGCTAAGAATATATTTCAGGAACAACTGGAAAACCAGTTAGACAGACGTGTAAGTTGTGCCCACCCCGAAGCAGCGTGGAATGGCATCCGAAAAGCTGTGGAAACAGCAGTGATATCCACTAGTAAGGTAAGCCATAAGGTTAGGGAGAAACAATGGATCTCGGCAGCATCTACCGCACTGATAGATGCTCGGAAACTCATCCCATCTGGCTCTGAACATAACGAAGAGCGGAATCAGCTTAAGCGAAGGCTAATAAGAAGCCTACGCAATGATCGTGAACAGTGGTGGGTAGCGAAAGTATGAGTGATGGAAAAGGCAGCGGCAATAGGCAACAGCAGACAACTATTCAGATTTACCAAGGAAACCGGTACGTATAAAGTTCTACGTTGTGACTGACTAACTGCCACTTAGATTGATCACTGTGTATTTTTTTAATACAATCATCTTGCAGCCGTTGTTTATATAAAATCTATGTTTGTGACTTGTGAATTTCAATACAGATATCTAAATGGCGCCGAAATCAAGCGTCTTTGTATAGGACTGATAATGTACTAAACTCCTAACCTGTTCAATTTCTATGAAGTAAATATCGTGTTTCCGTTTTGTCACTAGAGTTTCTGTTTCATCATACGTGGTTGTTTCCACCAATTTGCCTCATCAACTAAGTTTTTATTTATTTAATTGTTTGAGCACATAAACGTTGGTACAAGGGTGCACCAAATACATATGCGCCACACAATAACAATGAGGTTGTGAAGAAATAGAGAATGCTAAGTGCGTATAATAAAAAAGTAAAAACAACGATAAACATAAATCAGTGTATGAGAGCAAAGTAATAGTTATAACAGGAGAAACAGTTCGGTTAGGAAAAATACAACTAGAAAGAATTCTTTCAGTTCGAGAGGTTACATTCACTTTCATGAAGAAAGTAAAAGAGTTACAGCAGGTTCGCCACTGGCTTCCATTCTGAGCATTATCTGATAACATTTCTAGTCACTATGTTGCACCATCTCTATGACCCCAACCAGTAATCCGTGAAGGACCAACAGAAGCCAGTCCTGTACATCCTTCTTCCATATCACGACACCATATCCTATATGCACTGACCACCTCTCCGCTTTTTCCAACCAGTCCCAGCGTCGGCAAACAATGCACGACGTGGATTTCGCTGGGAGGACATTCGTAAGACATGTTCAAGCCACCGAAGTCGATGTTTCAAGATAGTGACACCAATAGAAGTATCGTTGCTGTGCCCGAACACACGATGCCAGACTTCTGCATTGCTAACATGGTGTTGCCACTGGATGTCAGTAATCCTTCGGAAACAACAATGACCAAACACAGGGAGTCGTCTAACATCCTCAACTCGGAGAGAACATGTCTCATAAGCATACAGCCAAACTGCTCTCACCGATGCGTTGTAGCTCCTACTTTTTTAGCCAGACTAACATCACGAAGGCGCCGAAGATGGTCCAGATTGGTGTAAGCCGCTTTCCGGAAAACTTTGCCCATCGTCCAGGACGTCAGTAGATTTTACTGATTGGCATCCTGTCATCTTCACAGATTTTTTCATTCACACCAGACGTTTTAGTGCCATTGACTCGACTAAGTTGAATGAGCTTCCGATAGTTACTGGGAGCATCTGCTGTTTCTAACTCGTTAACACTCCAACCATCAGGCTTTTCGGTCCCTACTCAATCTTAGCCCAATTTCATTACGTAACAGTCGTTCCTTATGGTTAAACTCGCGGTCACCCGAAATAGACCGATGTGCGTCGACGGGTTGTAGGAAACCTGTTGAAACTCAGTACTTAGAAGCGGGATATTTCGCGAGGCCGCCAGAGATTTTACTCACCATTTTCATGGCGTCATGCATATGTAGCCAATGTTCATCTACACTTTACGGTGAGCTGACATCTAGCCTTGAACCCAGCTTGGTTTGATATTTAGGTGCAACAGAATCTGCAACCAATTTGCTGACATCGACCCATTTGGAGCGATGAGTTTGTTGGCCACTGAAATGTAAGGTAAGTTTAACACAAACAAGGGCATGACCAAAGTCTAGATAGGTACTCCAAAAGGATTGGCAGTCTTGTACACAATCACGCCAGCCGTAAGTAATCGCGATGTGATAAGTCGAAGTTCAGGCTCGAGATGCTGAGGGAGGACGCGGGGTAACACTTCTGCGACGACTGTTCCGGTTGTTAGTGCTAGCCAGAAACAGGTTGTGGTTTGAGCACAGTTTCAATAGATGATCACAGTTATGTGACCTGCGACCAACAAGTCCTCATTGGCTACTTAAACGACCCTTCTGTGCTTAGACGCCCGACCTGAGAATTCAAGTTTCCAATTAGTACTACTATATTTGTCGAACGCATTGTCGAACATTTAACTGGTGGGGTAACTCATCCTTGATCTCATCCGGGCTGTAAATTATCGGAGCGTAGGCGGAAATGACGAAAAGACATCTCACACCAACTTCGCACTTTAATGGAGCCTTTTAATCTAACAACACAAAACTGACCAGAAAGGGGGATCCAATCGAATAGTGTTTCTTCGGCTCTAGAGCTTAGTGTTACGTCAGCGCCAGCAAAACCAGACGAAAATGCCACACGGTCTCCAGATAAACGCACGTGAAACAAGCTTTTCGAAATGACAGATGGAGAGCGAATTTGTAGTACTTCACCAAAGTATTCAATACGGGTCTCGGATAGACAACAGACATCGATGTCGAGACTTTGTAAAGACATAGACAACCGTGTCTGTTATTCTATTTACACTAATATGCGAACGTTGAATGAGGCCAGTTTAAATGATAAACGGGGTTTCAGAAAGACTGTTTTAGTATTCGTAGTCGGCGGTGGCATTTAACTTTCGACCAGTCAGTGACCTGAGATCGTTTGGATAAGAAAGGGTTTCTACCGTATGCAAAAAATAAGGATAAAAAGAAGTAGATAAGTACGTGGTATAAAAGAAATAAAGACGAATGTTATCAAATGATTGTGAATATGATTTGAGGGAGAGTTAAAATAAGAGTAATATTTTTTAGTAGTTATCATCATTTGGCTTGTGTGTGGGCTGGAATACTGCTCGGATGACCAAACTGAAGCATGCAGAGCTGACCCTCCTCACCCTCGACCGTACTCAGTCAGCTACAACGTAGGACTAAGCATACATATGCATCGGTCCAAGTTGCCATATCTCGTTAGTACAACAAGATGAACACCGGATTCATAGAAATAGTTAATTTAGTGGTGGTATTATATAAAAGATAGGTTGTATACAAGGATATAGTATAGGAAGGAAGAGCGTTATGAAGCAATTTTAATCTCAAGGTTTAAGGGAAGATAAAGAGTGTATACACCTACACCATTGTGATCGATTCTGAGCCATGTCACCTAGAGTCTCCAACCATTTATTATGATAGTCACGCGAACCCTAACCAGGTAGTCTGCATCTGCCAACATGGCTCAGACTAGAAGTTAGTGACTTCAAGCACTGATGCCACGTTTTGGTTTGGCCACCCCTAACTCTTTTCCACCCATCCCCTACACTAGTCAGCATAGCGCGTCGTGGTAATCGGTGTTCAGGCTTATGTGACACGTGGCCTAACCATCTCGGTCGATGAAGATTCATCACCTCATCAACTGATTTACCATCATTTCCTAATACCATGCGTCGAACCTCACTATTACTTACCCGGTGATCCCAGCAGATGTGAGCAATATTTTTAAGGCATCTGTGGTCAAATACTAGTAACTTACGACTATCTTCTACTTTTAATGGCCATGTTTCACAGCCTTAAAGTAAAACAGAACGGACTGCTGTGCAGTATACTCGTCCCTTAATTGATAAACGGATATCTCGTCTTCGCCATAGGTGACGTAAGTTGGTAAAAGCCAAACGAGCTTTTTGAATCCGTGCTGAGATTTTGTCAGACACCAACCCATTAGGGCTGATCAGACCTCCAAGATCGGTGAAGTTGTTGACGCGTTCGACTACTTCGCTCCCTATCCTTAGTTCAAGCGTTGACGCAAGCCAGTCCTGGAGTAACAATTTACATTTAGATGGGGAGAAACGTATCCCAAACATCCTGGCATTATTACAGAAGACTGCATTTTGCCAGCGTCTTCACCAAACAGGACTATATCATCTGCGTATCCTGAGTCGCTTAATGGAGCCCCTGGTAGGAGATCAATTCCTGAAAATTCAGTCGACGAGTGTTATTTCCAGCAATAGGTCTATAATGAAGTTAAACAAAAATGGGGATAATGGACAGCCTTGACGGACACCGTCTGAGGTTGTAAAATCAGATGACAGTTCTCCATAAGCTCTCACTCGACTGGTAGTGTTCGAGTAAAGAGCCTTCACAAGGTTTATGTACTTCTCAGGTACACTTTTCAATGACACACTGCCACAGAACCTCTCGGTCTACAGAGTCAAATGCTGCTTTCAAGTCAAGAAAAACTATCATTGTTGGACGCCGATAAACATGTCTGTGCTCTAAGACCTGACGAATAGGGAATATGTGGTCGATGCAACCACGACCACGTCTGAAGCCAGCCTGATTTTCTCGTGTTTTCAGTTCACGAGTCTTAGTTAGGCGCCCGACAATTATTGAGTCTAGTATTTTAGATGCTATGTTAGTCAGACTAATCCCTCTATGGTTATCGCAGGATGATTTGGACCCCTTCTTATATATTGGGACAATCAGTGATTGTGACCATTCAGATGGGATTACGTCCAACTCTCAGATTTAAGCCAAAATATTAGTCAACCTAATCGCTAAAATTGGGCCACCATATTTAAAGACCTCTGGAGCCAATCCATCTGGACCAGCTGCTCTTCCTCGTTTCAGATTAGTTATAGCCTTTTGAACGTCAGGTAGGGTCGGGGGACCTACTTCAATGTTCCATTCAGGTTGTCTGGGAATAGTGGGTAGTTGTGCAGTAGCTGAAGGCCAGCTGAACTGCTCCTTAAAGTGTTCTGCTCATCGTTCTAAACGTCTGGGCTGAGAGCAGATAAGGGTTCCGTTTTTTTCCGAGATCGTTTCTTTTACACTTGACTTCTTAATTCCGGTTTCTTTTATTAGTCTGAATAGTTGCCTGGTGTTGCCTACAGCCGCTACCTTTTCCATCTCTTTTGCTTTCGTTGCCCACCACTGCTCACGATCGTTCCTTAGACTTTTAGTCAACCTACATTTGACTTGTTTACGCTCTTCGTCATGTTCAGAGCCTGATGGGATGAATTTACGCGAATCCATCAGTGAAATAGACTTGGAAGAAATCCATTGGTTTTTTGGAACCCTATGGTTTAAGTTACTAATAGATGTGACTGCTATTTCCACAGCTGTTCGTATGTCTTTCCAAGCAGCATCTGGGTCAGTATCGTTTACAGAACTGCCTAGATGTGAACTCAGTTGTTCCTGGAATTTACATTTGGATTTCTGGTCCTCCAGTTCAATCCTTATGGGTCTTCTTAGCGCTAGGGCATAATTATTATAGTTAGATTTCCCTAAGCTTCTGTAGATGACAAACATTTAGTTTACCCTAGCATCCACTAACTGAGCATTCCTGAACCCTCTGAAATTCAGTTTAGGATCTTAGATTCTCTAAATAAATCATTCAGATGACTAAGATTTCTTTGTAAAATAATAATGTGAACCGTATTCACCACACAAATTAATGAATACATGCTATGGTCATTAATAATTAGTATAGATAGAATATTTCGAGTAGAGATTAAGTCTTGAATACTCTAGGCCGATTTACATGACCGCTGATTGGCTAATTCTAAACCGATCAGCCGGGGCATATTATTGGAGAAAAATCTAGAAGCTTCTTATGTATATACTATAAATATATGAACGTTATTAAAAACTCGTGATTTCTGTTCACATACCATTATTATTTGTGAATACAATTTGATTCCTGTTCAAAGTGTTCTGATTTTGGGGTCTTGTTGAGTGCCATCGTATAAGAATACTGAGCAATAGGAATAGCTGGGTCGTTTATATAGCAAAACACAATTATAACATTGATCCATAATTTATCCGTCTAACTGAATGAAATATAGTTATTTGTATCAAATAACTGATACAACAGAGAAATGTTTCCAGTTATGTAGTCGTACATCTTTGTGTAAAAGTCGTGTTATAATTCCTATCCCTGCCATTTATTGGATTTGGTTCCCTTAATTTTGGAGGAAAATGATTACTGTAGCAATAAGTGAGGTGTTAGTGTACAGGTGTTCGGACAAGTTTCTGTTGAGTAAAACGTTGTTGATATCATAAAAAGTTACCGACTCTGTTCCCATCTCGTATCCTTCACTTACAATTACTAATACTTATTTTCTGTTCAATATAATCAAATCATTTGATCTGACCATATGCATCAGTACAGATTTCTTTACGATTACTAACACATAAGTTCACTGCTGTCCAAACGACTATTGCTCATATCTTTTGTATTATAATAATGTTATTTTTAATATCCATCTATTTGGCACTGCTTTTCAAAGATTTATATTCAAGATATTAATAACTTTACAAATGTCCAAATGTTGTAGGTTGATTTCGCTAACAGTTATCTTGGTGGTGGTGTTTTAAATAGTGGATGTGTACAAGAAGAAATTATGTTTGCTTTACGACCAGAATTGTTGGTCAGTTGCTTATTTGTTGAGCGTCTGGGGTTTGATGAAACACTTATTATTGAAGGTGCTGAACAGTATTCCGTAGGTTCTGGCTATGCTGATGATTTCTGTTGGACTGGAGATTTTAATCATTCGGATAGTGGGATGAAACGGTAAGTTTCACATACATTCATAATACTGATCAACCGGATGTGATACTTGGGAGTTATTAAGAATATAAGATATCCGTCGGATTATTTCCCGTCTTCATACACTGTTAGTAAGTGGGTTACCATAAAAATGTTTGTTATTAGATTCCTAAAACATATTTTGGTCTTTCAGTTTAAGAGTTTGACAATCAAACAACGTTAGCTTTTGTCTCTACATCCGGCCGTTAATTAAAAATGTAAGGTTTGGAAGATTAACTGTTATAATCACTAAACGTTCACTGACAAATAACTTCAGCATACGTGTCTTCAAAAAGAATATAAAAAGTAGTGTCCTTGGTAAGATACAATTATTAACTTATAGTTAGATTTCCCTAAGCTTCTGTAGATGACAAACATTTAGTTTACCCTAGCATCCACTAACTGAGCATTCCTGAACCCTCTGAAATTCAGTTTAGGATCTTAGATTCTCTAGACGTTCGATGACTATTCATTATTTAGTTACGATAATCATTTGTAAAACACCTTTGAGTCATTATCTGAATGGGGATTTGTGGAGATTGTAGTAATTTTAATACTTGAATTCATGAATCGATCTAAGCTAGACCACCATTGAATCATATTTATTTTGTTCCACATTTTCAAACGATTCAAGTTCACTTGTTCTGGGTAAACACATTGGGGTTTATACGATTTGGCCGATTAGTTAATGTCCTCACATTCAATCTACTTGGATTGTTACACGAATTACTTACCATTTTGGTAAGTTGTACTTTCACTTAAAACCCTTTGGTTACCCTAATACGACATGCGTGATTATTCATTCTTTGTATATGATTAATTTATCCAAAAATTAAAGTGCCTTCAGCACAGCTTAAAAGTTTTTAGTGATGGTGAGAAGTCCCATAATATGATAGAAGAAAAAACTATCTAATAGTCTTAATGGATATGTGATTTTCACTGTTATTGACACAATTTCCCAACATACTGACCTGCAATGTAGTTACATTTCTTTTCTGTCTAGCTTATATTATTAGACAGAAAACTGTAATTACAAAAGTGTACTTGCTCAGCTCACTTCTTTTGAATAATAGTTTATTCACCAATATCTCTTATTAATACTATAAGCATAGTTCCTTTTGATTTCTACTAGCGATAAGTGGGGGAGATGGAATTATGCAGTAGTAGCAATGGATGCTACTAAGTACAGTAATCCTATGGAACAGTACAATGTCGAGGAAATGCTTAGAGAATTAAATAAGGTAATATTATGATTTTATCATTTTATTTAAAGTATATTTTATTTTATAATAATCTCGGTTGGATAATATTTCTGTACTTGTAATTACATTGCTTACCTAAAGAACGTAGTCTATTTGATTTTAGAGCAATCTATTTACTTTTCTCCATAAAAGGGTTTAATAGTACACCATCACCTATCATCTGATAATTGGCTTGTATAGATTAGTATATACTAACTATTTGATTATTTGATACACCATTGTTGTACTAGTAACTTTTTGTGGTTTAAATAAAATTCTAATCTATTTTTCGAAAAACTGATGTAATTAACTTAGGTGTTGTCTATTTTTTATTTCACTTTTCATCGTTTGGCGAATTATTAAAAATACCAAAAACCACTTATTTAATGAAATATGCATTAAAATGTGTACCTTTTTCATTTATTCCCCCATATCTAGCACAAATTTTTCTTAGACAATAGAAAACTTTATATAGTTCTGTTCCTTTGTATTCACTTCGTTATTTCACGTTTACAGGCATATTGTGGATTTACCGACGAGTTATTCCCTGAAAGAAAACTACCTCCAGTTGTAGCTACTGGGAATTGGGGATGTGGTGCTTTTAGAGGTGATATAGAATTGAAATGTACGTAAAACATTCTTTTACACTTTCAAGTTAAGTTTCTCTGAAATTTTATGGATGTCATTTGTATCGAATTCTTTATGAAACAACTGCGTAGTCCCTTAACCCTAATCTTTTTAGTTAATGTATTTACCTTAGATTGCTAACTGCTTACCATGGAGCTATTCTCATTTACTGAGCTGTAAGTTTTCATAAAACGCACCTTATACTCAAAGATGTGAAAAACATTCTTTTATATATATGATTTAGGTAACTGTGAATTTTTTGATAAACTACTCTCCACCTTAAACTATTTTCTCCATCGTGTGTTAAACGTTTCAGGTATACTTCAAATGATGGCATGCCTCCAAGCTAAAAAGTCACTGGCATATTTTACTTTTGGTGATAAAGAGTTTTGTGATAGAATTTATGCAATGTATACGTTGCTTTCTTCTGAAAAAGTAACTGTGGGTAAGGCGGAATTTTTTAAATGAACTACTAAATAGATTCTCGTTAATGTAGATGGTGATATCGAAGCAATTCTAATTGAATATCTTCGTGAAAATCTATAGTGAAATAAAGTTATTCACATACCTCTTATTTATCCACCAGTTTAATTTTTTCTATGACTACCACTAAAAGCGATCATGTAAATAAATAATTATTATTTTCATTATAATCCATATAGTATTTCTTCATTGATTAGTTATTCAGACTAGGGACAATTCATGTTGAGTTCATTTCTATCCTTGTCCATTTTCAGAAACGGATAATTATTAAAGTTCCACAACATATACATATCCCTCATAGTTGTACCGATTACATCAATCAAATAAGTATGTAACTAACCAAAGGTTATCCTTTGTCATTCAATTTTAAATCTGTCGCGAGGTCAATCTCTTTCGTGACGACAATTGATTTGAAAAATGTAGACGAACATTTATTAAGATTTACATAGGCAGAAATAAAGTTTCTTAAATTTTCTAAATGAAGTACTCTACAGTGTACAAACTAGGGTGCTTAAGTGCATTTTCTTTTTTAATTTAAACAACTGTCTTTATCTGGTTGGGTGGTCACTATCTAAATCCTAATATAAAGTTACAACTTTTGAACAGTTCTCTCGTTCATTTTTTAGTTTGTTGTATACTAAAGTTTACCTTAATGAAGTTTTGAGATGCAACTATTCCATAGATGTTTAGTGCCTGTGTAGTCTCTTGCTTCTAGTGAAATAATACTGATAATGATTAAATTCAAAAACTACGTTTTACTCTGGATTTCATTCCATATTTTGCATATGGATCAGTTCATAATCAATGTCAAATTGAGTATATGAAAATATATCTTAATTTAGATTTTTATGGGAAATATTGTGGATATATACTGTAGTGTCACCATCACTAGGGATTGATACACTTGTATAAAATATGTAGAGATATCATGTATCGTACTATGGATTTGGAGAATTAATTGTACAGACATTGTTATTTAGAGTGAAATTAAAACATAGTACTATATAAAGGCATTTCTACTAAAATTCACATGTAGTAAGTGATGAATATCATTCATTTTTGAATTTTGTGCAAAACTCGAAAGTCAAGTCCTATTTTAATGGGATCATCCCCATATTATGGTAGCACTTTCAGACTGTTATGTTTACGATTATTATCTTAGTATAAAAGTACTTTTCCTCATCAATATTCTCTTTCGTTATCACAATTAATAATTTATTAATTTCACTTTTTATAGGACGATTATGGCAAATACTAATTGAGAATGCTGAACGTGACTTGATGAAAAATCAGTCTGTATTTGATCTCATTTCTCAAACATTGAAGTGAACGTTAATCCTTGATACATATGTAAAATGCCACTAATTTTTATGTCAAACCTCTTTTTTATTTCTTTTCACGAATAAGGTAGATACAATTTCACTTTTTTCGTTTTGCAACTTGTACAAAATGCAAGGAAAAAATAAGTAAATCAACTCTATAGTGATCTTTTTTTATCCGTAATTAGAAACGTATTTTACAAAACAAGAAGTCCATTTTTATCGTAATGATTAGTTTTTTCAGGATGGGAGTACAACCTCTATTTAGACAGTCGTGTTTCTATTAATTAAGTATTCGACGTTTAGATTTTCTTTGAAATGTAATTCCCATCCCGCTAAATAGGATAGAATAATCATATATGTTATAACTATTAATATCTATTCCTTATTGCCCCCAAATGCCCTGGTACGGCCGAGAGTGGGGAGAGTCCGCTCTCCCTCTCGAAATGCTCTCACACGGCCAGCGAATATATAGCCTCTGCCAGGGAAGTCCTACTCACTGCCTTCTCGTGGTGGGGGTGTTGTTTACGAAAGTGAGAGGACGAAGAGCGAATGTCCGGCGCTTTAACCGGGCTGGTGGACATGGAGGGTCCACCTAGGGGAGTTGGAAAACCCTGATTCCAAACCAATGGTTCACATGGGCTCCAGGATCCTCATGGAACGAAAGGCGTATGAACCTATTGTTGGTCAACGGCTACCATGGGACTGCATCTCCTCACGATGCTCCACTGCCTTGTGGTCTAGACCTTCAGGTCAAAGGCTCCGGGTGTGACCCCCTAAGAAAACCACCTGCTTCAGTCTGGGCACCTGGGCAGTATCTCAGCCCTCACACAAATCAAATGAGATTTGTGAGGTGCATATTTATCTGGTGCTTTTTGTACCAATATTTATGTGTTTAAATAATAATATTCCTTATTACGACCCAGCTATTCCTATTGCTTACTATTCTTGAACACCAATACACTCGACAAGTCTCCAAATCAGAACACGGTTGAACAGGGAAGAAATTATATTCCAAATAACAGGAATAGAGGAAGTAGGAAGCGCAATAAGAAATACGTTAGTATATTTATAGATTTTACATGAGAAGCTTCTAGAGTCTTCTCCAAGCAACGACTAGAGCTGATTAGATAAGAATTAGCCAATCAACGTGCAGCAACACCATCATGCATGAAACACGCTTTAATCCAATCCATGTCCCGCTAACAATATATTATCCATATATAACCACGGATATAATTATCCAGTTTTTAATGTTCAAAAGTAACATCTAATCTAATGGTTTTCAAGTACTTGTTTCTTTCCGTCCAACGTTAATATGTAATAAGTGTAGTCGTCACTCGTACTTGAGTACTGATTACACTGCCCCCAAATGCCCTGGTATGGCCGAGAGTGGGGAGAGCCCACTCTCCCTCTCGAAATGCTCTCACATGGCCAGCGAATATATAGCCTCTACCAGGGAAGTCCTACTCACTGCCTTCTCGTGGTGGGGGTGTTGTTTACGAAAGTGAGAGGACGAAGAGCGAATGTCCGGCGCTTTAACCGGGCTGGTGGACATGGAGGGTCCACCTAGGGGAGTTGGAAAACCCTGATTCCAAACCAATGGTTCACATGGGCTCATGGAACGAATGGCGAATGAACC
This sequence comes from Schistosoma rodhaini, assembly GCA_944470415.2. NCBI lineage: Eukaryota > Metazoa > Platyhelminthes > Trematoda > Strigeidida > Schistosomatidae > Schistosoma > Schistosoma rodhaini. The sequence goes on from OX104044.1 coordinate 27,620,599, forward strand.
TATTGTTGGTCAACGGCTACCATGGGACTGCATCTCCTCAGGATGCTCCACTGCCTTGTGGATCAGACCTTTCGGTCAAAGGCTCCGGGTGCGGGCCCCTAAAAAAACCACCTGCTTCAGTCTGGGCACCTGGGCAGTATCACAGCCCTCAAGCAAATCGGATGAGATTTGTATGGCGCATATGTATCTGGTGCTTCCTTGTACCAATATTTATGTGTTTAAATAAAATTAAAAAAAACTGATTACACTTCTAAAAAACAGGTCATAAATGATTGTACGGCTGCGTCTTTCAGCAGCCTAATTGCTTCTGTTTGGTAACTGTTTTAACATGAGTTTTACGCGGTTACATCATAGTCATACAAGTTCAACCGTTTATTGAGAACACGATATCGATACCAACAAGAACATGTTAACACAAAGGTATAGGTTCAGCAGAATTGTTCCCCAGTATGAATTAGTCTCTTATATCTAATGTGATCGAATATATCCATCTTCAAACCTTGAGGAATCACAGCTCACTGGTTGTACAAATCAATAACAGTAGATGCTGCGTAGGTTACTGAAGAAAGGAGAAAATGTGTCATCACATAACAAACTATGATTGCTTGAGTTAGTTTTGTAAAACTGTAGGGTAAAATTTACCTGCTTACTATTATTTCGGTATGCTTAAATAGATATGGAAAGTGACACTAAAAAAAATACGTTTTGAATTAACTTTGTGATCCCATGATTAGTACTAAATTGTTGTTTAAGAGAAGATCCTAATCATTCCATTATGCCAAACATTCTTACTAATTCTCCTAATGAAATTTAAATATCCACACCATTAGCATTAGAGTAGTCGTTAGAGCCATCAATTTTCAAAATAGTGGGTTGCACGTCCTAACCTCGGTCGGTTCATATTACTAACCGTAACAAAAGTAGTGTAGCTTACACCTGCGTACAGAAAGTTGTGCTTACTGGATGGATAACCTTAATGCTTTCCCCTCGATTCACCAGAAAATGGAAAGATAAGACTTAACATTTTTATTATTTTATTCTTGAACTGCGATACGTTGATATGTGTTTAATTGGGATTGGATTAATTTTAGACATATTTGTGATTTTAACGAATTTGTCACCAGATTTCACATGGTAGTCTGTTGGTTCTAGCTTTGTTAATTTACTCCGTCCATTATTGTAATTAACACCAGTGTTGGAATCACTAAGACGGGTGGGTTTCACTTTTCGGTCAGTATTTGTATTTGTTCTAATTGTGTGTGCTTGATGTTCTACGTTTTGTACAGTATCTCGACTGGAATCTTTTAGTTTATCAATATTTTCTAACTTGTTTGACCAGTAATTGTTGTTATCATGAAATTTTTGTGAAATCTAAATAAAATGTTAATGAAATAGAAAGAATTATTTGTAGGGATAAAAAATCATAGTGTTTACTGAATAAACTAAAAAGTGAATAGTTTTAAAGCATGAGTCAATTGAAGCTAGACCACCATGGAAAACCTGGAAACACTGGACGGCCGTTTCGTCCTATTATGGGACTCCTCAGCAGTGCGCATCCACGAACCCGCTCGCGCGAGATTCGAACCCAGGACCTACCAGCTTCGAGCCGAAGCCCTTAACCGATAGACCACTGAGCTGGCATCCAACGGTGTTAATGTCTAACTTCAACTGATCCACGAAGTTGAGCAACCATTCACCAATTGTCTTCAGTGAGTTCCTATCTCACAACAGACGTGGTTTTGAACTCCACTGGTCACTGCTTCTCACTAGAGCTCCTAGTTATACTTCTCGAAGTCACTGGTGAGCATATGATTATATTAATTATCAGAGGGGGTTTTGTGGAGATTTAGTATTTTTCATAGTTTTAAAGCATGAGTTGCTCAACTTCGTGGATCAGTTGAAGTTAGACATTAACACCGTTGGATGCCAGCTCAGTGGTCTATCGGTTAAGGGCTTCGGCTCGAAGCTGGTAGGTCCTGGGTTCGAATCTCGCGCGAGCGGGTTCGTGGATGCGCACTGCTGAGGAGTCCCATAATAGGACGAAACGGCCGTCCAGTGTTTCCAGGTTTTCCATGGTGGTCTAGCTTCAATTGACTCATGCTTTAAAACTATGAAAAATACTAAATCTCCACAAAACCCCCTCTGATAATTAATATAATCATATGCTCACCAGTGACTTCGAGAAGTATAACTAGGAGCTCTAGTGAGAAGCAGTGACCAGTGGAGTTCAAAACCACGTCTGTTGTGAGATAGGAACTCACTGAAGACAATTGGTGAATGGTTGCTCAACTTCGTGGATCAGTTGAAGTTAGACATTAACACCGTTGGATGCCAGCTCAGTGGTCTATCGGTTAAGGGCTTCGGCTCGAAGCTGGTAGGTCCTGGGTTCGAATCTCGCGCGAGCGGGTTCGTGGATGCGCACTGCTGAGGAGTCCCATAATAGGACGAAACGGCCGTCCAGTGTTTCCAGGTTTTCCATGGTGGTCTAGCTTCAATTGACTCATGCTTTAAAACTATGAAAAATACTAAATCTCCACAAAACCCCCTCTGATAATTAAAAAGTGAATGTTAAGGCTTTAAATAATGCAATAAAATATGGAGGTTCATGGACTAGGCTTACAACAAAACGATTATTGTGTGTATTTCGGGTGAAAATATTATTGAACCAACCAAAACGAATATTTAGATCGGAGTCCGAACTAGCTATCTATGTCTAAAACTACGTCTTAACTAACTAAAAATGAAAAGATAGATTATTCAACACACAAGGAATCGCGTAAAGTTTACATTAAAAACGGTATCCAACTGCCCAAGTCCACTTCATAAACTTTGTGATATGCTTAATTGTGCTACATACTTCGCTAATGACATGTGGTGGCTCTGGTGCAATGTTCTTATCGACATAACTAAAAGTGATGCCTTTATAGTCAACAATATAAGCGACACCGAAATCTAATTTTGAATTAGTATCCGAAAAAGTGTTTGATAGTGAGGTAACAACATTTTATAACAATGAAGACATAAATGTATGGTTGCAAAGCGGAATAACTAATGCTAAAACTATATATAGTTTACACTAGAATAATTAAAGAATAGTTTAATACACTTATATTCCTATCGATTATTGATTATCACAAGTTGATTACATTCAAATAAATCAATACATCACTCTACGAATTTACATTTCCCATGAAACTGTCAGAGATATATCTGTTTCTTATTTTATTATCCGGTGTTGAATTTTTCAACGCACAACAAGTCAGTACCCACACGCTATGGATACCATCTGGCAAAATACTTTATTTGCCGTGTTGGTTGAACCAAATTCAGGAAGGAAATATAAATGACTGGCTGGAAGTGAATAAACAGCTGAAAGAAAGAAGTTTGCCTAACACTATAACAGTATGGTTCAACAAAGGAGGAGAAATAATTCATGTTGGTGAAGTTTTAACTATCTACTTGCCGTTAACTGGAGTCAGCAAAGTACCTATTCTACAGAACGCTCTCAAGAAGGAAGGTATACCAGGTGTAAAAATGAATTTGGAGCCAAAATACAGTGAAACACTTGCGGGAATCAAACAACATCTATTCACTCATGAAATGGAAATTGTCACATGTGCAGCTATTAGATCTACACCAATAATTGGTGTTGAAAACAAATGGGCTTTCTTTGAACGTGATAGTAGAATTGTTAGGCAAGCACAATTTGCTTCCCACGTTTATACTCCACCAATCATAGTATGGAGTTATGCACTTGAAGCACTTTCCAAAGATATAATAACAGAGAAAAACCTTACACAAACATTGACTGATATAAAACACTGGTGTGCATCGAAAGTAAATATAGATGAATATAAGTCAAGTCCTTGTCAAGATATAGTGGTACAGGTGATGCCACTGATCTCACTCAAGAAACCAACAGATTCCTTGCCAGTTGAATTACCGAAAAGTACATTCACAGAAATATCAATACCGATTGAGCTTTCACATGAACCGATCTACTTATTATTAAGTCCTTCAGGAAGTCATTTTAACTATATTCATGCTACTCTAAAAGCGGAAATGGACGAACTCATTAAAAGATCTGTAGTAAAGGACAATTTATTTACACGCGAAATCACTACTGGCATACGAGTAGTCTGTCCACCAGGTAGTCAGACTTATCAGCCTCCACCTTTACTCAAGTCAATCACTCCTGGTGAGCTTAATAAATCATTATTTAGAAACTCATCAGCATATCCACTGACAAAATGGTCAGTCGTATGCCATCCATGTCCTCCAGGTCATGCTCCTCAAACTCCATACGCCTTTAGTGGTTGTCACTTGTGTCCTAAGGGTTACTACTCAGGTGAAACGAATTATCCGTCAAGTGGAGGATGCCTGCAATGTCCCATTGGTTTTACTACGGATAACATAGGCGCGAAGTCTGTCCGAGAATGTCACGTAGATGGAGGAGTTATATCTCGTCTGATAATAGGAATCTTCATCAATGTATGGAAAGAATTTGAGCAATTTTTGATTGGTAATTTGAGAAAAGAGTTTACTACTAGAGCGGTAGAACAAATCCAGGAAACCGACTGGGTTTGGAAGAAAAACATTGGTTTGTCTGTATGGATCTTTCTGAGTTTATACATCTTGACAGCTATATGGTTGTCATCAATAGCTGTCTATCGAATGCATCTTTACATCAAGCTACGCAGAATGTATCAAGCGCAGTTTAGATTGCTTTTAAAATCAGCTTTAGTGGGACAAATAAATGTAGTTCTTCAAACTAAACGAAAAATAAGAACCAGTAATGTCACTTGATAAGGAATACAACTAATGACGCAATCATTACAAGTAAGAATGCAAAGTTGATGCTTCATGCAGTACATTCATAAAGAAAATATAATATTTCAGAGAACAGATTTCATTTCATTGAAGAAAAGATCATGAGAGTCATTTTAACCGAAAATCGCGAGTTATTTACAATATACTATGCCGAATTAAGTGACCAAATCACTCGTAAAGCGATTTTGATAAGTTGTCATGAACGTCATTTTTCTGATAATTTAAATGAATTATGAAAGTTTAAAAGATAAAAAAGGTAAGTAATTACTGGAGGAGTAGGGAACTAATTTTACGACTGGATCTTCATGATCATTTATCTTGCCGGAGTATTTGTTGGCTGAAACCTGTCGGGACTACTCTTTAAATCTTGGGGGAAATGCATATACTTTATTCAGGGTTAAATAATTTACAAAATATAAATGTACTTTTTGTCCTTTATTCTTAAGTTTAGGTCAAAAATTAGTTTTCAAAAGAGAAGTTAGATTAAATTGCAGAAATCAGCGTAATATGAAACAGTTGTCCATATCAATACCACTGTTTCCCCTTCTATTCTTTTTATGTTTATTGGGTGTCCCGCATCAATTAATCATGATCCATTATTCTGTATTGTAACATCAATATATATTCATTGAGTTCTGTGGGTTATGGCTGATTTTTAAATAAAAGCTCAATGGACATTGATATTGGTATTTCTGATACTCGTCTGAACTTTTATTCATGAGTGTAAACTTAACACTGCTAAAAATGATTAAGATTTGTACCTGACACCAAAGTATTTAGAGAATTACATATTTAACTCGTTTAAATTTGTATGAATACTGAAGAACGTCCGCTTCTCTTTTATGATCTTTACAATTCATAAATAATTATCAATCTCTATCACAGATTGTCTACAAGAAAACTGATTACTTAGTTTTACTTAATATCGGTCAGGAATGATCGTTTAAGGCTAAAAAGTGAAGCTAACATTTATTTATTTATATCCTTAAGACACTTAATATGTCTTCTTGGTTCCCTGTCCTAAAATCCAAATTCACCCTAATATCATTAAAAGGAAAGTAATTAGCTGTTGCCTGTTCATAAATGCTATTATAATAGGTCAACCATTTTTAGTTCAAATCTTACAGATTCAGCCCGTTCAAGCCAAACAGTTTTCGATTCTTGTTCAACCAAACTTTCGTCTTGATACTTTATGTGGTGATCCGGTTCGTTGAAAAATCCAACCTTAAGATGCGAAAATAGAAAAAAAGTTTCAGGCGGGGATGAATATTAGCCTATTTTAAATTTGGGAGCAATTTTCTCTGTCAAGTACTAATTCTTTAGTAGTGATCTTATTGCACTTAATAGATGGATAATTTCCATCCAATTTACTAAACAAATTATGTACTGGTAAAAAGTAACCTAATCAAGATGGATCTTAAGATAACTGAAATCTAATATCCATACAGTTAGTATCAAAATATCTCTCGAAGAGTTTGTGTGATTTTTGTAATAATTTCTTCATAAGCTATTCCGCTCGTGATTTAAATTTCAAATGCAATGCCTTCGATTGTACCCACAGAGTTTTCTCTAACTTGAATACTGGCCTAAACGTGACTACGAGAGTACGAACTGAACAGTTTTGAGTATTAATGGTTAGAATACTGAATGTGACTACTACCACTAATACTACTACTTATCGCAGATTGTCATTAATAAATTTGTTCTGTTCTAAGAAACTTTGAATTAAAATCCTAATAATGAGTTACTTCTTGTGAATTGGTTAGTTGATCTCCGTTCTAATAATTCTTACCTCATTCGTAATAGTAATTCAAATAAAGCAACTTTAATCGTGAAATTTAAGCCGTCATATATCTCAACAACACGGAAAAAAACTACAATATGAGATCAACAAAAACAAGTTGATGGATCGAAGGAAGTCGACACTGGCTGGTTATTGAATCCTGTAACCTAAATGGTAAAACAGTAGGTCGGTAAAGTGTTATTAGCTTGGATTTGATTTCAACAGAGGTTTTGTTTATAGTTTTAAAAAGACTGCCGCTATGAAAAGAATTACGCTAAATGATGATAAATTTGGTATTGTATTTAGTACGAATAAATTACAAATAGTGGTTCTTTCCATTCAGTCTTAATTTGTTCAATTTACGAATCAATGTATTTGACTAAGAACAGATTCAGAGGTAAACGCAACCGGTTTTTATTCTTCTTTAAGGTTATACCTTTGAATACTTCTGTGACTTCGTCAAACCTTTTGTTAGTTACGATTATTTAGAAGTCATATGCCTCAATAAAGTTCTATAGTAACAGTAACCTTTAAAATGTATACTAAGGACACTTTTTAAAAATGCAAACATGAAAAGGAATACCTGTACAATCATAGGTTAATCTGTCTATTTTATAATGATGCAGGTTTTACATAATAGAGAACTCGTCAATCCGACCTATGGTAAGGTCGTGGATCCGCATCGCCGAGAACTCCCATACTAGAACCAAATAGCTATACAATCCTTTCAAGATCTCAGCGATTGTCTGAGATCGTATTGTAAACTATTGTCCTAAAGTAGAGGTCTTGTACATACTAGGCTAATTTGTGGGTAATATTGGTGAATGATTGACCTCAGTTGGGATATCGATGAAAACCACAGAGAACTGGATAGCTGTTTCGAGTTCAGAACTATCGGAACCGAAACATTTGCCGCTAATGGAGTTTGATGGTCATTACACCATACAGCGAATTGACTGATGTTAGAAATGTGTACCTTCGGTTAATAACCCAGTAGTCTGATAGATAAGACCTAGCTGATTGTTCTAAGTACGGTCATGAGTACTAACTACCGAGGAGTTCTATGACGTATGGAAGTAGCTGCCTAGTGTAAAGAATAATATTAATCATTCGACAGAAGTTTATCTAGTTGTGAACGTAAATATGTTTTACAACTTTTGAAACTAAAGTGAACTTGAAATCTGAAACAACACACCTTTGGAATTAAATTCCGTCCCAGTAGAGATCGTTTAACACCCAAGATAGAGTTGTATCTAGGTGGTTGCAGAACATGCTAACAAGCACCACTGACAGTGTGAGTTTACGATGTAATCTCATTTATCTTCTCTCTATAACTGGCAAGGAACATTTCTGAAAGATTTTTGGTTGATTTCATGATATATTTCAAAGCCATTATTTACATGCATTAGTCATATATCAGTGTACAGTAGAATTTATCCTAATGGTACGCACTTTATCAGTCTTTTATTCATTGTTACAAGACAGGCAAGTTAGAAGTCAACTAATATCTGTTTAAATATGAATAACTCACTTTGTGTTTATGATTTACAATATCAAACTGAGTTACATTTGGATACTTTACTTTTGGCATGGACAGAAATTCATCTTCGATTTTATTCTTATTCAACACACTTGAATTTATCATTTTACATGCATTTTCGACTTCCATCCTTAAATAATGATTAGCTTGTTTAAGTGCTTCCACTCTTGATTCGATGGAATCAGGTGAATTTTCGGAACTGTTTAAATCATGACTAGTAAGTTTCACAGATTCATAAGGTGACGCGTTACGCATTTTATTTCGTTCTGAATACTGTTTAGATCTATTACTACGAAACAGAAGTATATATATTTGTTTTCAACAAAGAATATATGCAATTTTATTCCTAAAATAACATTAAAAGTTAGAATTTCAATTGTAATCAGCAAAAAATATTTATCTGTGTTATGGTGTCGAGGAAACCTAACTGTTTTCTTGATGGATTTGTTTACTCATGATCTTAAAGATCATGTCATAATGAATCGAATAACTTGGTTTACTTAGTAGTCCATATTTCTGCTATCAGCATATGTACGGTTCTCTCCATGTAAAAATGCAATCTCTCACCAACTAGTCTCTTAGATTTCTCATTCACCATATTAACCTTTGACATTATACTCAGATAATCATACAACAAACGTAGGACTATTATCCGAGACCGATTTCTATACACCAGAAGCCCTTAAATTTCAGGCATCGCAATATTATGATTGATTTCTTCAAGTAGTCATGATTTAATGGTTGTTACAGAATCAGACGATTTCTACTGAAATCACCAGTCTTCAAAAATAAACTAAACAGCTTTTTATTACTTAGCGATTTCAAATACCAGTTTTTCTAAAATAAATTTATTGTTAAAGCGACCTTTATGTTGTTTAGATACCTTTCATCGCTTAAGAAAATATTTAATTCATAAAATGTCATTTTTTATTTGACCCAGCAGCGTTTACGCTCAGAATTGGGAACCTTTTTTCAAATCAGTGTTTTTATTAAAATTCATTGCCGTCTCTTCAAACTGAATATAAATATTCACGATTTTAAACGTTACGGCAGTCAACTCTTGTTTCGTCAAACATTTTTTGGGAAGAAAATTTTAATTATTGCTATAAAAGAACGCATTTTACACGAAACTCTCCATTAAATCTAAGTCCTTTCGATATGCCCGATCAAAGGGCCGCGTGACTAATTAAGGAGTGTAGACGAACATATTTGGTATACCACGTATAAGTTCTGTCGTATGTGTACTTCTGTCCTCTCATCTCACGTAACTCGTTCGTATTCTAGTTTGCACCTGGTCCTCTATCAAACGGACATATCTTGTCTGAGTGTATTACGTGATTGGATATACACCAGCTTTATGCCATCATAATTGAGATTAAATAGTTTCTTTGGGAAACGTTGAGTATTTAAACCAAAATCAGTAGTAATAAGCAAAAAGCATTGTGGCAACATGCTACTTATGTCTAACTGCTGAATTTCCATGAAAATCATTCTGAATATCTTTATATATGTAGTATGTTTTTGTGTAAGTATGAGGATAAAATATGATAAACCACAAAAAATAATCACAAACCTTGAGAGTTGAAGCTTAGGTAAATATTCCGTCACGGTTTTTTCAGTATTCTCCGTATTTGTACTGGCATTCACCGACTTTTGAACAGCTTGAATACCAGCCGAAATTTTTACTGTAGTACTTTCATTTTTAAGTCTAAATTATAAAATTAGAAACTAATTTACTGTTCTCAGAAGAATAAGAGTAAACTATGAATATTGTTTGTCATTTATCTACTTTAAAGGTTGTTTGGGTGTTTTTTTCACTTCATTGTTTTTTGGTAGAGAGCTTCCGAGCTACCTTCATTTTCATCCTCCTCCTTAAGTTATCCGTGATTGTATACATCCCAAATGATAGATAGTGTACAACTTTGTTTCCTACCGTATATATCCACTTCGATAAGAGTGAAGAGCTCTACTTCTTTTAAATGCGCGGTAATAATCTCAATTTAAAATGAATATTTCTTTTTGACGCCTGAATGGTCAAAATGTAATATGATGATAATATGTTGATTTGCTTACCATCTTTTACATTATTGCGTTTGATGTTTTTTACTATTTTGCAGCAGAAAGACCAAGGGTTTTAGGAAAATACTACATATATATGTAAGAGCTTGATTTTTCTGATTGTTAATATTAAGGACTCCAGTTTGTTAACCTCTATCGTTATATGAATATGTTATATTATACTACTTAAAGAAACAGTTTTATACCTTAGATATTTTTCCTACGTACAATGTTTTAAATCATATAAATATACTAACCTTGTCCTTCCATTCAAATAAAGTATTTAAAACTCTACTTTTACAATGAAATATAAAAGCTTTGAAATAGTCACCTTAATTTATCTAGTTCATCCTGGATATGATTATATTCATTTTGTAAATTTTCCCTCGATAATTTAACTGTTTCAAGTTCATTGTACATTATGCGGTTTTTTGACTCCATTGAATCTAGTTTTTGTTTTAATAGTTTGTTTTCATCGCTACTCTGCAAAACGAGAAGAAACTATAATAATCATGTGTAAAAACTGATAACCTTATCATTATTATATTTGAATTATATTTGAAATAATAATCTCAGTGATTGAAATTTAAATAAATCATTCCAACATTTCGTCCAGCTAACTTGTATGGACTTCTTCAAGGTAATAATCGAAATCAAAGAAATATATAGTGTTTTTTTATAACAATCATATCAAAATCTATACTACGTTCAAACCAATCATATTTGGATGTTGAATTTATGTAAATAGGATAATATAAGTGAGTTAAATGAGAATCAAGTAAAAAGTTCACGATGTGAAATAAAAGAAGACTGAAATGAATTGTAAGTGTGTGTGTGTAAGAATGAGTTATGAATGAATGATAACCCGCGTTAATATGGTTTTATATGATAACCTTATCGTCACCAAAAATGATCAGGCAATGTTATTCAAGGAACAAATGACGGTCTGAAGATAGTATTGACACAAAAATCTTTGGTTTAAATCAGTGATATTAATTTCATTAGACAATTATTATCTGCCTATCAATTACACGGTTTGCCAAACATTTTAAATTGCATAACTTACATTCGTTGACGCTTCCACAAGTTTGAATTCTTGATCTTTGTATTCTTTCTCTAACTTTTCAATCATCTTACATGCTTCTTTCCATTTGTTTTCCATTTGGTAAAGTGATTCATTTAGATGATCTGTTTTATCGCTTAATTCAGTTTCATGCTTCGTTTTCATACGTGCAATATCGACTGTTGCTTTGCGTAATGCATCTGACCGCGCAGCTAATTCACCTTCAAGACGATTTACTGTTTCTTGTAAGTGAGCTCTTTCGGTCTTTGTAAAGAAACCATAAGAAAATGAATAATTAAAACAACGTATAATAAGGAATTTCTTAAAATGGAATGTGTTAAGATGATCAATATTGATTGTATTCATAACTTGTTTTTCCCAACTATAATAAACAAATGTAGAAAAGTTACTTAAAAATCCTGAAATGTTTGGGAAAAGTCATATTGCTTAATCATGAGGGAACGATTGCCAGGTCCTGAATACAATTCTGAAAAGCATTAAGTCTTTTTAGTCATACATGCTCATTGCTTTACTTGGATTAGACCATAGTAGAGAATTTTTAAGTACATAGCTGTTTTCAAATGACAATAGTACAAGTATGATAGTAGTGTAAGTAAAAGTTTGTCATATTGTTTGATGATGAGCAGAAAATATCAGTTACTGAAACCAAGTTTAATATTACCGTTTATGCAGATTCAGAGTATGATGCTGAGATCACACACATTCTCGGTATAAAAGAAAACATTTGTTAAAAACTACGCAATACCAGTTTTCTTGACTTTTTTCAAGAACTTTTTATTAATAATGAGGGTTATGAACAATAAAGGTTAACATGAAGATGAATGTATGTTTATCATTGTTGTAATGAGTGAATCATATAACGCTGAAGAAAATTGGAAATGTGATTACAATGTGAATGACCAAACTAGTAAAACATTAGTATTACTAATTTACATAAAATGCCAGAAAACCAGAAAAGATACATAAGAATTTTATCAATAATTTCTTAAAAATTGTTTAAAACTTCAGTATACTTATCATTAGGAATTGTTTTACATTCATTATATGTCTTAATACTTAAAGGACTCTTACTTATTAGCCTTAGTCCTAATAACCAGGTATAAAAGTTGGTGAGTAAAAGGGGATTGAGACCTGATGAGTTTTGAGAACCGAACGCGATCACGGAAGTAGCAGGCTCAAATTGTTGATTTGTCTTAACTAACACCGTAAAAGGCAGTAGTAACAAAGCAACAAACTGGTTGCATTTATGCGTTGTGACTAAAAGTACTCTACGCTTACAAGGAGTATTTAAGTCAATAGACCTTTACTGAATTCTAAACGTAAAGTTAGCTAAGGGATATATGGGATATTGTTCCATGAAAAAAAGTTAGAATTGTTTCTGATCATGCAACATGTTTTCTACAACTAATAACATATGGTGATTGGTCTTTATTTTGTTTCATTAACAACTGAATAGCACTTGAGAAAATGAATATTAAGTCACGATAACATTCTAATCTAATAATCACACTTAAAAACTACTAGTTTTTTTATTGCCTTTAACAGAAAAACCATCTTGACACTTACTCTTAAAACTGTGTTAACTTTTTTGTATTCTGTTATTTGTTGTTTAAGATCTTTCACCAAATCCGTTAGCTGTGAACACTGAATTCGGTCAACTGAATCGTACTGATTATATTGGCCAGTGCATTTCGTTAGTTGACTTTCGCTTTCAAGTAATCGTGATTCCAAACTCGATAAAGTTATTTCGTACTGTTTCAACTAGAACAGAAGAGTATAAGGTAACAAAGTTGCAGACTAATTTGAACAAATAGTGTCTAGATTGAAACGTAAGTAACTGAGTAACACCGTAGCCTGTTAGCATATCTTACCGATGATAAAAGTTTGATCTATGTATCAGATAGTTAAGGTATTGTAATTATGTTGCTTGATCATGTAATCATCTATTTTTATTATAATTACTAATGTTTATGACCACATCCCTTTTATTTTATACGAATAGATTTTAAACATCATAAATACTCATTTATCTTTAAGTACAATACTCGAAATCATAGTTTGTCTGGTTCTCTGATGGTTTGCTGTCTAGTTTAAAATATTAATTTCAGCACCATTAACTCAAGTAAAGTCATTTGGCCGAGTGCGGTGATGAATATAATAGGTTAGTTTGATATTACGTGTCAGTAGTTGATTAAAAAAGTTACTGTACAAACGTTACAAAAGCCGATTTCACGAAGTATTTAGACAATATAATGCATGGTAGGTTAATAATCTGCTATTGGTCAAACTATGTTATATTTGTTAAATATTTGTATGCACTCAATGTCCTCTGTCAGATTTTGGGACTGACGTATACGTAGGAGATAAATACAAAATTATATCTTCATAGTATTTATTCTCACCGATCATCTCTGTTAATCAGTTGAGTTGATTGAACCAGAGGAACTGGCTCATTCATAAGGTATGTTCTTCTTTCTACTCACTGAAGTTCATGTAAGTTAGCACATGAAACTTGTGTCATATCACTATGCTACCAGGTGTTAATTTTTTTTAGTGTTGTAGATATGATTTCATCACATTATGTATTCAAAATCCCGTATGTCTTAAATTTAAATTACTCAGTGAGTTTTGCTTAAAATCGTCTAAAAAGTAGCAAGATATTTAAGAATAACAAACATAGTGAAATGATTTATGCCACTATAATTAGTTCCGAGCTATGCCTAATCGGGTCTACAACTATAGAATTGTACGATCTTGTAAATCCCCTTGAGGAAATCCGTATCTCTTTAAGATATTCTAATTAATGATTAGTAAACTCATGAATCAGTAACCTTTAGTGGTGTGTTTACTCTTGATGGAGTCATAAAGCTTCTTCGTCTTAAGGGGAACGATTAGTGGATGTAAATATTCTAAGTTGGATTAAATGGGAACCATTAAAAACCAGCAAACACTGATCAAATGTTTCATTTGATACTAATTACTGAATAATGTCTCTATGTCTAAGATGTCCACATAGAAAATCACTTAAACTCAAATTAATGAGATCTGTTGTGCTTGAGACCCGATTACTTTCCCAACATTTTGCATTTAAATCAATATCAGTTAAAAAAATTCACTACTCAGTATATTGTTCTTTATCAGAACCATAATTAATTGAGAAAATTATTATTTAATTTAGGTAAGTTAATTGAGGCCATTACTTTGAACACCAGTTAACTAATAATTGGTAATGCACTATATCAAAGTAAATGCATGGGTATTCAAACAAAGTTCAGATTGAGTAATTTAAAAAATCTGAGAATTGGGTAAATGATATCCACTATTATTAGAAATTTGTATTTCCCAATACGCGAAAACAAAAAACAAGTATTTTATTTATGTTAACAGACTTATCAAAGTAATAGTAGACCACAGTTTACAAAGATCTCAGCTTATATATAATAATTCGATGAAAATTCTTCTGTATTAAGTAATTCTGAGTGGTTGAGTGAATGCATTGATACAGACTGAGATTTTTGTAAATTCTGGTTTACCGTCACTTTGATGAAGCTAATAGCAATGAATAACGAAAAGCCAGTAAGAATACTTATTTCGTATTTTATTCAATGAAAAATACAAACTTCTAACAGTAATGTATATCGAAGTTAATTTACTGCTCTGTTATAGTTAATGATGTCATTTAAGAACACAATATTTTGAGAATGAGAAATAGCCTCGTCGAAATGCATTAGTAGACGATTTTGACCTATTAGGAATAGATGCAAATAGGCTAATATATTCAAAGTAGGTGACCTAGCAAGTTGAAAGTTAAGTTCTCTACAATATATTTTCAAAATGTATTTCACGTTCTTCTTGGTTTTTAGTAACTTCCAAAGCATACCAATTGCTGATATATTTTGTGAATAAATAAGTGAATTCAGTAGAACATCAATTAAAGTCACCGTATATAAATGATATATCTTTCATGGTTTATGATCTAACTATTCATCACTTAATAGTAAAACAAACAACGCACTTTTAAGGTAAGGAACATATATAAATAAAAATAAAACTAACCTCATCTTTTTGTTTATTTGCTTTAGCTTCAGATAATTCATATTTATGTTTTGTTTCTAGTAATTCTGCTTCAGTTTCTGTTAGACTTTTTGAAGTTGTGTCTAGTCTAGAAGTAAATAATTCCAATTCGCGTGACATAGAATCTAAAGCTGATTCACGTTCTAGCAAACGACTCGAAAGTTCTTTGTTGTGTTGATGTAGATGGTCCATTTCATTCTGTGACCAACAAAATAACATTAACATGACTGATATAATAGGATGTTTGAGTAACTAGAAGTAAGTTTTATCATTTGGTAGAGTTATATAAATTAAGAAAATGATTTGGTAAAATACTTTAGATGTGTCATGTTTCATAGTTCAAGAGTGAGAGAATCAGAAAATTGGTTTTATGTATCTTTTTGTGAGCAAGTTTTGCTGGGATTGAAGTTTAGGAACACAGTCTAATACATTAATCTTTTATAGTGAAACAATTTGAATGTCGGTTACATAAATCTCTAATTATTCAGTTTAACTTGAGTAGTCCCGTCTAAAATAAACTATGGTAAAAAAGGGGAGTTTTATTTACTTAAGTAGGAAGGATTTTTGTTTATGCCGTTCAAGTTAAAAGTTGATATTCAAACCTTCCAGCCATTTTTGGATTAGATTCCATAGAGGTTCAGTTTTATTCGTTTCGCATTGAAAGCATTAACATATGTGGTATTTCCTTTGTGAAGTATTTCATATATCTGGATACTTTGGTTGTTTTCAGTGGTTTAAAGTGATTACAGACTTACATAACTATGCTTTCATCCCCTGTTCTGTTAATTTTAGTGTGCTATAATCAGTTAATTTTCCATGAAAAAGTAATCAGGAAAGTTGTAGCAGACATTTTCATAATCCCAAAATTATTAATAAACTAGATGATTGCTAATTATCTCTAGAATTTGACGCACTTTATTTCTTAATTTACGTCTATATTCCAATCTTTCTTGAGTTTATCGTGAAAAATACCAAAATTCTAAACCTCTTTTTCAAAACAACTTTGATGTTTCAAGGCTGAAAATCTGTATTTAACTTTCAGTGGCGTCTTGGATGAGGGTTTAACTTTGTCTTGACGTATTTTAGTCAGTTGTTGGAGCAATGTTGAACTAATGGGTTCTGAACTAGGTTGTAAATTTAGCACTTCTCTTGTGAAAGTTGGATTTTGTAGAAACATCATGCATTCATTTCAAAAGGGACTTAGTGTCTATATTTTTACTGATTAATAATTTTAGTTGTATCTTTCAAGGTTATGAACTGGCCAATGAAAACCTTTCATACATATTTTCAGCAACTACTCGCTTTAACAACTTGGATAATCAGGCTATATATACCAATTTAAACTGGTATTCCTTAGTATGAAGAACTAAAGGAAGTCCTGCAAAACTATGATAATAACAACAAGGCTATGAAAACTAGCTCCTCATATGGTTCGATCTCGATATCCTACAAAAAGCAATTTAAGTTGAGTTACGACAATTAGTAGGATATCCCTCTATGTGAAAATCTGCATGAATTTTTATTTCAGTATGCTCTATTTTATACGCTTTACTTTAGTAAGACCATTAGTAAATAATTTATAACAGACCCAGTTAACTCTTAGAGCCTATCCAGCAAGTTATTTTGTCAGTAAAGAAAAGGAGAGAATAAGACCCTACCATTCGATGGTCTAAGATAGTCTTTGTTGATAACGAGTGTATTATTGCAACAGGTATGTTTATGAATTATTGCCTATTTAATATATCCATTGTAACAACCTTACCTTGCATAAATTGCCTTCAAATGTAACTTTGTTTCTAATCTTAATTTACTGATATACTCAAAATTAGACAATGCACATTTCAACACCGTTTTGTTTAATTCAGTTATTGATTCGTGTTAATTCTTCCCATTAGTTTTTCATTTCACTTTGAAATTCTGCTCTCGAAATAAGATCTGTTCGATTTTAAATTTGGTTTTTTCATTATTTTCTTGGTGAATATTTGTTTACAAGCCGAAAATGGTAAAATAAATTTATTTTTGTCATTCATTTTATTCGTCAGAAATAAAGCATCATTTTTGGCATAATATTTTACAGCTGTTTTGATCTGTATATCCACACAAACTATTTGCTTTCTGTTAAGCTTCACATTTCATTTTTGGTTATCTTATTGATACTGTGGTCTGTGCTACTTATATAGACATAAGTAGTATATAACGATAGTCAGGAATAGAGTGTCTAACAACAGAAGGCCAAGAAGATCAAGGAGGAAAGAGTGGAAACAGAAAGTAATTGGTATGAGACACTTGACTGATATTTTCAAAAGTAACAGTCAATTTTGAGATAATTGTTCGACTTTTTGCAAATTAAGTACTTACTGTTTGGTTCTCAGATTTCGCCAATATGTTCTGTAATTTTGTGTACTTTCGATTATGCCCTATTGTGTTCTCGTTCACTACAATACTACTTTTGCGTACTGATAGATATCTTTGTGTTGTTAAACTGAGAGTCAGTCTAATTTTAGATCAGTTGTCACGAATTTATTATTATTATTATCAATGTCTTTCTCTAGTTACTCATTATCTTTACTGGTAATTTGTGAGAAAGACGATTTGCTTTTCAGTTATCCAGTGATCAACAATATTTATAACATCAGAGACTTTGACTGAACTGGAGGTATTTTTACAAACAATTTATGGTTTTATGAACCTAAACATTTGAATAAAGTATCGCTACTTATTTTGAGTAGTCTCTTAAGAAAATAAACAATTTTTCTAAATCAACACAAGTTTAAATAATTCTGGTATCAACTATTATAAAAGAGATATATTTTTTTAATCCCAAAATAAGAGACTATATTTTGAAAGACGTCTCCTTTAGATACTCATAAAAATGAAACCTTGATTATTTGGCTTTCACTCCTATTTGAAATCAGTTGATGCAGCAATGCAAGTCTTAGAGCAGCAGATACCTGCTCACTTTATAATTGTGATGTTGTCTCAGATAAACAATAGTTTTCAGCCTACACTGGTTTGGATTAGAAACTGTCTGAAAATCATTCGCGTAATCACGATTCATAGGAGTTAATAACAATCTGAGCATAATTTTATTTCAGGAGTAATTAGTTAATATTAATATCAAGAATTTTATCGGTGAACATACTGTGATACTATAAAGTTCTCTTTCTTTATCTGTTTTAATTTTATTAAGAAAATCATTTCTTTCACGTTCGTTTGCAAGCTCAGATTGTAACCGTTCAATGAATTGCTCTTGTCTTTCGATTTGTTCTGTAAAAGCCAGTTTCATTTCCCGAAGATCTGCCACTTCTAACTATAAACATAGACAAAGATGTAATGAGTAATAAAAGTGCTTAGTTGTCAGTCACTCGTTAACTGACAAAATTAGGAATCTAGAATTGACTGAAAATTTCCAAAAGGCAATCTTGAAATTTCCTTACTGCATGAAAAAAATATGACTAAATGTGTATTCTGTTCTTTGTAACAGAAAAACTATGTACCATACGCCATCTCATTGAGTTTGAACTTTTGGACACTTTTACCATGATTTCACTCATCAGGATACAGGTGTATTCCCTGAAAGTGGTGAGAAACATGCACCATGGATACTATCTGTAACTAACATCATTCTCCGTCAGTCACATATTATTCGCCCAAAAAGAATGCTCACCAAAATAAATTTCAATCAAATATCCACACAGAAGGTTGCAAACCAATCTCAAGATGCTCCATTTTACAAGTATGTTACAATAAAACCATAAAATAAACTGGAGTCATGATTGACATTTACTTAGTCGAAAATTTGAATTTCATGAATTTTATACTTCATAAACTGCTCTTAGCAGTCATCTGGGTGTTTTTATCTTCATTCTTTGATGATACATTCAAGATAGAAAATCTGAAATTAAAATGAGTTAATAGTTAAGTGGTTTGATTCAGTTTATACTTGTCAACAAGGTACGCGTTTAATGAGAAGGAAACTTACGATCTATGTATGGTTGGGAGCTAACGCAACTTAATCGAGTGAATTCAATTACCAGTGGGTCGACAAAAGTAACGTCGTTTATTCCTTATTTATGTCTAATAACAGTCAAAGCATATTAAGAAAAGCTAGAGTAACACAGATTGCTGTCCTAAACTACTTAAAATTTTAAGGATGTGTATTGAAATCCAATGTGATGACATAATAATTCAAATCTAGAAAACTTCACCATGAACGGATTTCAGCTGGAGAGTCATTGAAAGTTAATCAAGATTTGAAAGCCAGTTAAACTTAGATTCAATTGATTAACAGTGTGCCATCATCAGTCCATTAAGCATCAGGTCCAACACGTTCAGATATTTCAACGACCATGTTACATTTAGACAACTAGGTTGAAGAACAATGGTGTACCACTTGGTTGTGTCCAAGATGAAACTAAAGCTAAAGAAACACTGGACAACTGTGTAAATGGCATCACGAAAGTTCAATAAAACTTTCCTTCATGATACTGACAAACTCAACGAATTCGCGACAGATCTCAGCAACACATTCCAAGTCCTCAACGATTTACTGAAAGAAGAGAAACCTACTATACAGAACAACTGGAAAAAAACCAAAGAGGCACTAAATTCAACGTACTAGGATGTGCTGAGCTATAAGAAACACCACAAGGGATGGATCTCAATTATTACCGTATGTAAGACTCGGGAGAGGAAGAAAAGAGAGACAGCAATCAACAAGACATGATAAAGCTGAGATACGGGTCAAGTAAATAGAAGCAGACAAACGAATGAAGAGGAGCATTAGACCCGACAAGTAGAAGTATGTGGAAGACCTACCAAAGACAGAGGAAAAATCTGTAAGGGAAGGAAATATGAAACAACTTTAAAACACAACGAAGAAATTGGCAAGCAGATAGAGTAAACAAGTTAATCACTAAGATTCAAGAACAGAGGAAAAGATGGGTAGAACACTTCGAAGAACTCTTTAATAGACCAGTCCCACTTAACACACCAGAAATCCAAGCAGCATACACACTCCTCCCTATAGATGTCACTTCACCAACAATTGGGGAAATCACCATGGCCATCAGGCAGATCAAGGGTGGGGAAGCATCAGGACCAGATAACATACCAGCTGAAGCACTAAAGTCAGACATAGAGGTAACTGTAAACATTCTCAATTTTCTATTCGGAAGGATTTGCAGGCCAGAGTCCGTAAGGATCGGTTATGCACAGACCAAATCGTGACACCACGGATCATTGTTGAACAGTCGATTGAATGGAACTCGTCAACACATCAACTCCCTTAACCATGAGAAGGAGCTTGACAGTGTGGATAGGAGGAACTTATGCAACCTTCTTCGAAACCATGGAGTATCTGAGAAAGTCATCAACATCACTCGAAATTCATACGACGGACTACACTGAAGAGTCTTGCATGGAGGACGTCTAACAGATGCATTGCAAGTGAAGACCGGTGTCAGACGAGGTTGCTTCCTCCCACCCATTCCCTCTCATCTGGCGGTTGACCGGATTATGAAGACCTCTACATATCAGGGGAAGTAAAGAATACGATGGACAACTCATAATCAATTTGACGACTTGGACTCTGCAGGCGACCTGGCTATTCTATCCCATACATGTTAACTAAATGCAGATGAAGACAACCAGTGTAGCAGATGTCTTTGTGTCAGTAGGCATCAAACCACACAGGGGCAAAAGTAAGATCCTCAAATTCAACATGGAGAACACCAACCCAATCACACTTGGTGGCGAAACTCTGGAAGAGGTGGAAACGTTCATGTACCTGGACAGCGTCATCGATAAACAAAGAGGATCTGATGCAGATGTAAAGGCGAGGATTGGCAAACCAAAGATAGTACTCCAACACTTGAATAAAATGTGGAACTCAAAACAACTGTCAACTAATATCAAAGTGAGAATCTTCAATATGAATGTCAAGAAAGTTCTACTGTACGAAGCTGAAACTTGTAGAACTGCCACAACTATCATCAAAATGGTACAAGTATTTGTTATATCGTTTACCATCGTAATATATATGAACGTGCAAATAGAGAGGAGTGAATTTATTGATCGGACGCAAATGATACTTGAAATCGTACGAGCAGTCTTGATTGCTAACCGGTCTTGCAATATGCCTAGCCCAGCCAGTTGAGTGCAGAACACAAATAACAGCCTCGGCAATATGAATCATTATTTACAAATACACTGGGTTTTTATACAAAGCAAAGTAATCAATAAACCGATTATAACTCAAGAATCGTATGATAATAAGTCAAAGGTCAAAATAAAGCTAATGATAAGAGAAATACGAATATGAATAGTTCAGTTACTTAATAATTGTACAATAGGAAATAGGCATATTACATTGATCCATAAATAGACCTAAAAGTTACCATTCGTAATTCACCGGGGGATATAACACCTCCCCTTTTTGAGAAATCCGGAGTTGATATCCGGATTTTAAATCTCTCGAATTCCTCCTCCCCCACGAAAGACTGTTGGATCCTCATATAGCCAAGTTACTATTAATGTGACATTACATAGAACATGTTTGTCATATTTAACAGAGAAACCATTAGAACTGACTGGATCATGAGGATCGACGACAATTGATTTGAGGTCACCAGCGTTTGATTCTTGTGAAACAGTTTGCTTGAATTTTTTTGGAACCTCATTTGCAGATAATGAATCATAATCAGTGTCTATGAAAAACGTATTGGATTCTTGATTATCATTTAATGCATCTGACATTTTTCTCCCATTTTTATAGAGTTCAACAGGAGCATATGAATCATCAAAATAATATATATCTGGCAGAAAAATTAGAGAATATTGATCATTAGATTCATTAGAAACATTTTTCGCATTATGACTAGTTTCATTCGGCACCACTGTATCCACTATACTGCTTGCTTTGTTTCCCGTTTCTTCGTGGGCGGGTACTGCAGCAATTTCATGAGCATTTAGCAAGACATTGTCTTTCTGTAAACAAGTTGATCCACTGTTTGCACGTCCGTTTTCGGGATTAATAGGACTTGGACCGTGTATAGGGCATGTCTCTGAAACAGACAGTACCGGACTACTGGGCTGATCGTGTAGGACTGCTACTGCTGCATTTAAATTACTGTTTTTCGCGGATTCATTGAGGCTTTCCTCTGCATATTCATTTGTTCTGCAATCGATTTCCAGTTCTGTACGCAATTTGGAAAATAATGCGTCAACTTCCGTTGCACCCCCAAAGCATGGATGATTTAGCAGCTTCGCGTGTAACTTGTCAATGAAATCCAACTGACTCTTTTTAAAACGCTGCTCTTGCCTCTGGATTAGCAACTGAGATTGATCGGAAGTTAAAGCCATTTTTTTACCCCGTCGTCAGTTGTTATAACGTATGCCCTCTTAATACATAAACGTCCAATGGTACATAAAATACGTACGAGTAGTCGTGATTGCGTATCATGCCTGCTACTGCTATTGCCTAGGACAGAATTAGATAAAGAACTGCCACGACCATCATCAAAATAGTACAAGTATTTCTAAACAATTGTTTACGCAAGACACTTAATATCCGTTGGCCGGCTACCATCAGCAAAAACGTATTATGGCGAAGAAATCTGTTTGTGATATCTCTGAATAATTGAAAACTATATACGAAACTTATACACAAATAGATTAAGTTAATTACCTTCACTTACTTCTATACGTTTACGTGCAAGATTTTCTGAATTTCTGTGGAGATTACAGTCTGCGAGGTCTGCTTTCACAGCTTCTAATTCACACGCTAGTGATTTTATTTGTGAACACTTGCTTTGTAATTCTGTCTCGTTTTCAACTAACTGGTGACGTATGTGTTCCAATTCCATCTGAAGCCGTTGAATCGTGCTATCTTTTTCGATTTCCTATTAGAAGTACCAATAAGTTAAATAAATTTTGATTTTTATAACTTCTTTAAGTTAGATTTAGAGATGTGATTGTGTTGAAAGTATTATTTTTAAGAGAGAGGATATACTATAAAGAACATCTCGTTAGAGTTTCATTTACATGAACCGTAAGGGTAATAAAATTTCTATTTTAGTATATCCAGTGAAAGATCAATAATTTTTGTACATTGCAAGATAAGCAATCTAGATTTATGATGTAAACTAGCTGTACCTTAATCAAGGACTTGAAAATTATTGTTCAGATTGGTTAGATGATATACAGTATGAACTATATACAAAATACAGCTTCATCATTGTTTTGATATGCTGTTGGCGTATAGTATTTTCAAGGCACATTTTTTACCTTATTCACATAAAAGCTTCTTGTTGTATGTTAATTACACAACGAATCACCACTCTCAACATAAGATATGCAGTAACTTATAGTTACTATATTTATAACTTGACGTGTTTTAAACTGTGAACGGCGTTGTATGGGTTGACGCTCATACTGAAATATTCAATCTAGTCTTATCGAGATACTTCTAGTTTTTGTATTCATACTATCGCTTAGACAGAGGCTATTAGCAAGTGGATATATTTGTTTTCTATTTTGCATTTTTAAAAGATTGATAGTATGCGGTATTTTTGTTATAACTTGTGACCTTGTGCCCTATTAATATATAACGTAATGATACTGCCAATTAGAGAACAGAGATTTATCGACAGGACCAAGGACGCATAAACCCGTACGAGCAGTCTACAATTTTTATCGGTCCTTCTTCCTGCTTAACCCTGCCTGTTAATTCAAGAACACTAATCTCAGTCTCTGCAATATGAATCATGTATTTCAAACATACTGGGTTCATATACAAACTAAACAGACCACATCGTACCACAAGATAGAAAACAACATTAGTACAAGATCTAGCCAAAAGTAGCTGTGAATGTGGTAGACTAATTAATAGACTGGTAAATTTTAAAGACGATACATTTGATGTTTTATAGGATATAAAATTAATTGATCTGGGATTGTGAAAGTGTTATGGTCACCGTCCGTAACTCAAATTTATCTTTAAGCTTTGAACTTCCGAAAATAAAACATACTTTGTAGCAAGCCCATTCAACTATTGTATTATTTGTGTGCTCTCTGTAATCTTAACATTTAACCAACTGTAAATTTATGTGTTAGTCTGATTGAGCGCATATGTCTGCACATCAATCCTTAATTTGTTCTCTCATTGGTTGTAAACAAAGACAATCAATAATTTATCCACAATCCATTAACAATCAAAAATATATATGGATTTTTAAGACACACACACTTGTTTTCCCGGTGTGCTTCCTTTCTGTACGCTTGTGGATTTTTACCGAGCTTCAACAATAAACTATCTCTACAACTGGTGTTCAGGCTTTTGAATAATCTCAAGTAAACCCGTAATTCTAGTAGGAGATTTAGCCTGCAGTAAATAATCAGTTAGCGGGATATTATTTATTTATTGGAGTCAGATAAAGTGGAATTAATCATCAACAACTTACAGAGTTAATATATTTATTGATAATTTGTTCAGTTTGATTCGATGTCTGCTCAAGTGATTTTAACTTTTGTGTAATTGTGTCCCCAGTATTCTGTAAATTAATAATTCGTTCATCTTTTTTAGCCAGTTCAATTTTAAGGGCAGCCGATTCACTGACAGCATGATTACTGGCTTTTTCTGCTTCCAAGCGTAAAATTTCTGATTGTTCAAGTTGCTTAGTTAGTTGTTGAACACTGAATTCTAATTCTTGTATCTAGTAAATTAGTTGGAAAAATAAACAAACGTGAATTCAATTATTGCAGTGTGTGGGATAATATAAATAGTAGATTGTCCGAATATTCGTCAATCTTTTCTACAACTAAAAGTTTATCATTTATTTACTCAAAGTAATTATTGTTTTCAGATGTTTATATGTATAGAAAGTACACGTTTATTTCTTCTACCACTATATTATGATGACAATTGCAGCTTAATAGATAGCTTATGTTAGTGGGATATAGATTGGATCAAGCATGTTTTATGCATGATGGTGTTGCTGCGCGCTGATTGGTTAATTTTTAAACCGATCAGCCCGGGCATATTATTGGAGAAAAATCTATAAGCTTCTTATGTATATACTATAAATATATGAACGTTATTAAAAACTCGTGATTGCTGTTCACTTATCATTATTATTTTGAATACAATTTGATTTCTGTTCAACGTGTTCTGATTTTGGGGTCTTGTCGAGTGTCATCGTATAAGAATACTAAGCAATAGGAATAGCTGGGTCGTTTATATAGCAAAAATACAATTATAACAGCTTATTAGAAAGTAAACACAGAAATAAGATTGTCTCTATAGTTTCTTATTGTACTGATACGTCGGTTGAACTGGTATTTACGATTTTGCCCTAACTCAAATGATTTCACTGTTTACTAGTCGGTAACAGCTCATAAATTATGGGTTAACTTACTTGAGGCATATAAATTTCGTATGCATGACATTTATTACTCTTAAGAAATAGGCATATTATAAAACAGGTTTCTAATTTAATCATCCAGAATCAGTTGATCAAGTTGAGAGTATAGCGCAATTGTTGAAATGTTTTTAAAGAAGGTGGATATTTTGTGAATAAATAACCGGTAGTAAGTTTCGAGTTTGCTTCCTTTATGTCATATCAAATATTTAAGCTTCTGCATAGTACCATATGAAATTAAAAATGTTTGTCAAGTGCCTACGAGGATAAATGCGTTTTGAAAATTGTTATTATCAAAAAGTAATATGGTTACGGAAATAGGACGAGAAGAGAAAGAAGACACCTTTAAACTAGAAAAATGAACTGGAATGCCTAAATATAGTTATAATTGAATAGAATAAGTTATTTGTTGCAACAAAGGAATATTAGTTAATGGAACATATAAGTCGTAGAAAAAAATGAATACACTTAGACTATTTTTAAACGAAAATTATATTTAATTCATTTTTGTACTGGTTGTTTGAATCATATTTGTAGAAACCTCAGTAATTGAAATTGAAAAACTTCACCGTTTAACTTTGGACAGATTAATGTGTGAAGTGTTGTAGATATTCAATTTTAACCCTCAAGAGTTTTTCGAATTAATTATCATTTTTTTAAAGCAATTAGTCCCTTTGATAAATTTCGATAACGTAATGAGAAGACGAAGATTATCAGAACTATGTGATATATTAGCGCAATACATTTCGAACAATCTGATCACACATATACTTGTTAAGAACATATATATATAGTTGACCTTTTATTTTTATATATAAATGTTTTTAACAAGTATATGTGTGATCAAATTGTTCGAAATGTATTGCGTTAATATATCACACAGTTCTGATAATCTTCGTCTTCTCATTACGTTATCATTTTTTTCTTTCTTCCGAAAACTCAATATCCAACTATTGAGAAACTATACATTCCAAACAGAATAGATGTCTTTACAATCTCAGACTACTTATTTGAACATAAGTAGTGTAGTGCACAAACAAAGATGGAAGGCAAGGGATAATTTGAGTGATCAAAATATGAACGTACGTAAGGTGACAATCCATCTGTACAGTTCTTCTAAAAAAACTGTAGTAGTTTGTCCACGATTTACTGATTACAATAATCCTAAAACTCCCCACATCATGAATTATAATAACATATATAAGCAAACAATACCGTCTTCCATTAGATTCTAATCAGGATTTACTCTAATATATAATAATATTCGTACGCATATATGAAACCGCTAAACCAATCATTACATTTTATTAGTCAGTGATAGTAGTAAAATAGGTTACATAAATGGACATAATAAGTAAAAAGTACAAATTGATAGTTTGTTGACAGGTGTACTAGTTGTGATAAGAATAATCGAGGTTTGAATCAACGTTTCATTATAGGAAGTAGGCAAACAATGAAATAACACTGGTTCGAAATCATAATATCACATACTAAAATTTTTCGGATAATGGGACAATGAAGCATATATTTTAAAAGACTGAGTGAAGAAAAATAAACGAAGAGTATGGAAAATAATAATAAATAAGATGGTTTATTAGGGTTAATTTGCCAAGGGAGCGATAAGGATTTTACAAATTTGTGATGAACACGGACTTAGATTGTTAGGTCGAATACCCACAGCTTTTGCTTAATGTATGAGACGAGATAAAACCTCAAAAGGAAAGCTAGTAGTTATACAATAAATTAATTTAAACAATTTATTTCTATCTACTTCATGACTATTATCGGTCAAATATAATAGGACGGAGGTGAATAATTTTTTGGTTATGCCCTTTCCTAACCACGAGGGTAGGTTTTCACTAACTCGCTTGCCCAGTTATCTGGTTGCATAGCAAATGTAGCTTCCGCAACAGGAGCAACTGAAGTCGTAGATACATATGGATGTCGCGAAACCAGGTAACTTACCTCATAGTTGTAGATTCACTGTAGGTGAGCTATAAAACTACAAACAAATGTTAGCTGCATTATTACGTAATTCCACAGTTTTTAATCAATGCTATTTCATTGTTTGCCTACTTCCTATAATGAAACGTTGATTCAAACCTCGATTATTCTTATCACAACTAGTACACCTGTCAACAAACTATCAATTTGTACTTTTTACTTATTATGTCCATTTATGTAACCTATTTTACTACTATCACTGACTAATAAAATGTAATGATTGGTTTAGCGGTTTCATATATGCGTACGAATATTATTATATATTAGAGTAAATCCTGATTAGAATCTAATGGAAGACGGTATTATTTGCTTATCTCATGTTGTTACTTTACAATAATGTATTTTAGGTTTCCTTAAACCACAAACGACTGAACACCTGTTTAATTCATTGAATGATTTGGACGAATTTCTCCCAGTTTGTTAAACTGTAGTTAGGTCAGTTATATGAAACTTTTACAATCAGTCTCGTAGGGTAAATTTCACCAAAAATAGTTTAGAAATTCATGTGATTACCAGTTCACTTACCATAAATTCAGAATTTTGTATTCCTGTCATATTTTGTTTGATTTCGTTATGCAATTTTTCTATTTCATTAGTTCGGTTTTTTAATTCGTTCATCAAGTCATCATTAGCTGAACTTAATGACTGAGTATACTGGTCAGATGAACTTAGTTGGCTCTCCATTTCGATTACTTGTCTTCCCATTTCATCCAATTTCATCTGCTTTTCATTCAGCATTGAGTTTAAATGTTGTATTTCAAGTGTAGACTCATTAATTCGTTTCTACAATAAATAATTCAAAAGTGAATTATTTTTTGATCACTGAATAAATAGTAAACATTTGTAAACCTAAGGGTTTTATGTCGGCTGTATACAGCTCCTTGGAATATGAGGACTGAGACATACAGTTCTTTACGTTGCAGTCAACGGAAGCTCAGGTATGGCAAAACAATTTACTATTCTATGACAGATTACACAGTACTTTTGTAAAATGTGAAATTCATATATTAAATACATCATTTGCATATCTCCCTTCAGTTGTCCTTTACATACATCATCATTCCTCTCATCCGGTTGTGATTCCAATTGCCCTTCATTTCCCTCTCTCTTCTCCTTATTTCAGTCTTTTACTGGTAAGCATTCTACTCCTAATTCCTGCTATATACTGCTTATGTCTGTTGGCATAACTAGCGCACAACATAACAACATCATCTATAATTGAAATGACGTTTCATTACAGATATCAATTTTTATATAGTGTCAACATTCCATTTGACAGCGATTTATAATTTAGATTTCTCCTTTATGAGAAAATAACTAAATTCCCTACAGGAAATTTGACATAAATTCTACGTCGTAAATAAAATATCATATCAGCTCAGAGAAAAGAACAGGATTTGTTGTAGCATAAACGTTTTGATTACAAAATACTTGCTAGATGTTCACAATAGTCTAATGAATGTATGAGCGTTAAATTCTCTCATTAGAATTTGTGATTTGATCATATGACTGTTTGGTGTTGTTTTAGAATCCCTGAAAATTCTACATAAACTGATTTGATACACAGGACTTAGTAGTTTAAATTATTTTACCATTTAAAGTATCCCTAAACAAAGATTTAATGATAATACTCTAGATAAGGTCGAAAAATACAAAGGTACTTTTGTTAATTGCATTGAGAACTTTCATTTAGGTACTACAGATTAATAATAAGTTTCAGTGAGTTGTATCAAAGCAAAGATTGCATGCTTAAATACACTTTAAGAAAATTCAGATATAATGAAATAATCAATCTTATAAAATTCTTTCTGCGGATCCGATGAATCTTTGACTATGCACAGATGTACAGGTTCTTTATTTCAATATTTAATTCCACTAAATAAATAAAAATTCCTTAGTCTTTTGATTACCTATCGTTTAAATTTTTTCTGTTATGACCAGTATCCAGCTACTTGATCGAACTCTAATTCAATAGCGAACTCAGGGCTGAATACAATCAGGAAACTCAACCCAATACTGTACAAATGAAATTCTACTTTTCCACCAATAACTCGTTGCAGACTCCAACTATCATAAAGACAAAGTTTAATCTTCTTCAAACTGACAGTTGAACATGAAAAACTCATGAGTATTTACACATTTTTTGAATGTGTCCTTAGGGACCAGTGATTGACGTTGGTAGTTTAGGACACCAGAATTGAAAGGTAAGCTTACTGTTTAAACACCCAACATGGCAGTTATTGAGAAAATTCTTTTTCTGGATGATTCAGGTCGTATTTTGGGAAAATAATGCATTTCCCAACACTGTAATACAATTGAAATTAATTTTCGTTTAAACTTACTTTTAGTGAATCTACTTCTGATTGTGAATCAGCCAGTTCTTTCTGATTTGTTGTCAAGCGATCATTCATTTGTCCAAGTTCACTTAGCAGATAATTGACCTGAACTTCCATTGACTGAACCTTTTTGAATTAAATATCATAATATCCACAAGAATAATTAAATATAATTTTAAACTACACATAAGCGATCGTTATGAATACTGTCATTATATACACTATTTGTGTGTATTAAGTCTTCTTAAGTAGATGATAGGGTTTCCAATGCGAATGGACTAAAACATTTCTGAATTAAGTAGTTCCATATTTCTAGTTTTTATCAATAAATCATTTATATGGTCTTTTTAAGGATCAACTGCGAAACGTGCAAATACTTTTATAACTCCCGTTAAACTCACACCATAGATTTACTTGAATTGGTATGAAGCTATAAAACAAAATCAGGTATTGGTGTGAGTGAATAATGTGAGATCAAGTTCATATTGACTATGATTGAGTGGACTGAATCCCCAGAGAAAATGTTTTTGAAGGAGCTAAAGTGGACAGTTATTTTAGAATTTAAGTGTCTTTGGAAAAATCAGATGAAGAATAAATCTTTACAGCATGGAAAATTTAGCCTAGACGAGCTACACTAAGTGGTCATTAGAATCTTTGAAGTTAAATGGATATAAAAAAAATGAATTGCGGAAAAGCATAAAATAGTTAGTAACTGTTAATATTCATTCGATTTGCATGGTTCAACCAAATTTCAATTCAAATGCGGAAACCTGGCTGGATAACTGATGTACTGAATTGTAAACGACTGTCACGTACCTATACAACAGACAACACTTGGTGTTTGGACTAAAGTGGAAATCAGATTATAGGCCGAGTTGTGTAGTTCACTCAGTCGATCAGGTGTTTTGGCATGAAACCTGCAACTGCTCGATTTAACTGAACTTTAATCAACAACCCAATACACAAAACTAAAACAATAGCACATAAATTCACTTTCTCATACTTCGCTATCATGAGTATGGTGAGAACTTTGGTATTCTTCTAATTCTTTTAGCAAACTTTTCCTGTTACTTTCCACTTCACTTAATTGTTCATTTGCTCCATTCAACTTTTCTTGAGTTGTTTTCAACTGACCAAATAAACTGTTTACTTTCTGTGCACTTTCTTCAATTGTTATTTGTGTTCGTTTAAATTCTTTGGACATACGATTAACAATTGAATCAGAGCGGTTTAACTGTAAAGAGGATCAATAAAACAAAATAAGTTTAGATAGAAGTACTTATTTTAACATATTTGTTAAAGTGAAAACTTCGTACTACCACTGAGTCATTAAATAAATAAATAAATACTCATTAAGCAAGTTGAATGTCGGGAACCTGGTTAATGAAACCTCAGTATTCTCAATCAGGACAGTAGTTGTAGAAAATTAGTGAGTAAATGGAATTAATAGAAAAATCATTCTAAGTATATATCAATCAAAGAGATTTTAAAATCAAAGGCTCCTTGAAGCTACGCTGGCTGTTTTCTGGGACACAATGACTATCTTCCTTTGAAAACTCATCATCCTGATGACTAGGTTTGGTTTTTCTTATTGAATCAGCTTTTTATCCCTTGAACTTTCTATTTTATTTTTTTTTAATAAGCATTTTCTTTTCAGCTTACTTCACGTCTTTGGTATCGGAAATATTGCCACTGATCCGTGATGAGGCAAAATTTCATCAAAACCTCAAACATATGTTTTCATAACAGTTAGCAATGTACTGACAACACGACCATATGTATAGCATAATATTCATAATTTAAATATCATGAAACAGGTGACACAAAATTTATTTATTCAAGAAAACAATTTAAACAAACAGTATACTTTTCATTTCTGTAGGGTGTTCTACAAAAGACGTTAGAGTGGAAATCAATAATTATTACTCTACTTTCGTACACAGAAATGTAGAAATATTTCCAAATTTATATTTTAGTAAAGCAAAGATATGAGTTATAAGCAAAAATGGATAGTGGCTAGCAGTGGAATCCAGGACGCACGTTTCGTCCTATTTGGGGCTCGTCAGCTGGGTGTGCCTGCATCTGAGAGTTGATGTTCACTCTGGGACTCGAATCCAGTATCTATCGCTTCAAACGCCATTGCGTTATCCACTCAGCTACTGAGTCGTGATAGCCACTTGCTTGTGCAATGGGATGAAG
This sequence comes from Schistosoma rodhaini, assembly GCA_944470415.2. Taxonomy (NCBI): domain Eukaryota; kingdom Metazoa; phylum Platyhelminthes; class Trematoda; order Strigeidida; family Schistosomatidae; genus Schistosoma; species Schistosoma rodhaini. The sequence goes on from OX104044.1 coordinate 27,652,925, forward strand.
TTTAAATTCACTTGGTATTATTTGTTTGAATCTTCCCATTGATGTTTAGGACTGCAATTTATCAGTCTTATAGATATGAGTGTTCATTCTAGGATTCCCTCATATTGATAACTAATCCTTATACAAAAAATTGGGTTCAACAAATAAGTAATAGACAGATACTAAGGGCATTGCTTACGTTGGATCAGTGAAAACTGATGCAAATGAAAGTAAACAAGTTATCTGAATCAGCAGTTACAAAGAACTCAAATACTATTTTTGATTTTACTCGTTACTTATTATCAAAACATATAAATAGGGACACAAAAAAGTATAGTGGTACTCTAGTTAAGATATGGTGTCATAATCTAATAAGAATATTACTTCACCAACATACAAATAATTCAATTTCTAATCAGCTTCGTAATACCAATTTACATATTGTCTTGATAGTTCACCAATAAGGTTGATATGAAGTTTTATTGCTCTACTGTACAGTCCTTTCTAACATGCAACTGTATAATTTCGCTTACCCCAATAATCTTAGAGAGCTCTTTAACTAAGATGTTGATCATTGACGGCATTCCAACCATCGCTACAATCGAACTATTGATTAAAATATTCATGGAAAACACTATTAAGTGATGAAAAATAGAATTTCTAATTCAAGGTCAGTTCCCCTGACGTTTCAGATTCACTTTGAAATGTGATAACAAAAATGGAACACAGGAAAATGATATTTGGTAAAATGTTCTTCATTATCCGGTGTCTTAAAATACTCTACACACTGATAATATGAACAGTAATGAATTTTTATGGTAAAATCAGTAAAACTGACTGACAATGTTCAATTATATTATTTCACGTGAACAAAAGGACTAACTTGTGCTTGTTTTTCTTCGACTTGTTTTTGCGCTATCTGTAATTGTTCCGTCAGAATGCTTAATCTTTCTTCCAATTGCGATTTAATCAACTTTGTTTCGTCTAATTCCTTGCCTACTTCATGTAGACGGGTTTGTATAGTTATATTTGATGTTTTGTAAGATTCCAACTGTGTTTCCAATTCTTGATACTGTAAGTTAAAAAAGCTATATGAATAGCTGGATTAAATAAACAATGTATTGTAATTGAGTGACGGTTATTATTCTTATCTCACATCTAGAGAACAATAATAACTGGGATATTATTTCGCTTGTTTGTTTTTAACAATGTAAATATGTTAATTTAAGGGATTACGTATGAATCTATTATTATACATAGTATTTATCACCCAAGTGTATTTCTGTTGTAGACTAGTCAGGTTACAAATAATTCATCAGTAACCCTCCTAAATTTAGTGATCAATAACATAAATTTGGAGGAGTAGTGAACACTGAGTTTGATCGAAATGGTTAGTAGGCCATTCAGATAGATTGAGAAAAGTAATGGGCAAACTGTAGAACCTTCTGTGGCTTTATCCTTGAAATAAAACGCCAAATGTATTCCAATACTGTGTAATGTAGTTGAGTTCGATTTCATGTCCTTAAACATGATCCGCATGATTTAGTCAACACTTGGTACCGGCTGTATATGATATTAGTTATAGAGTAGTCTTGATGTTAGTCGATGATAGACTTTCTTGAGAAGAAAACTTAGAGGATAATGTATTAAATATATACACTTAGTAAATGAGTTTACTGTCCATTAGATGAAATTTCTAACTCTTAAAAATTACCACTCTCAGAAACTGACGTTCAAATAAGAATAAAATACATATCACAAACATTACTTGTCATGGATTAGAAGCAAAAGCTTAGTTGTGAACAGCGAATAGCAATGAGGTTTGAGTTGAGTGGAATTATGGAGATTTTAGTCCTGTGATATAAAAACATTGATAAAAAGTCAATCAGTTGTAAATGGAAGTGGACAGTGGATTTTTGGCAGAAATAAGTTGCTTTGTTACATTTTGAGATCTATTTGGGTTGCATTTTAGGTATAATCGGAAGTAACTAAGTGAGAGCAAAAATTGAGTAAAATAATTACTTATCTTACATTAGTGATAGCTGTTTTACTGGCCATTTCTGCTGCAGTTTTATGTACATTTGTTTGCTCTAGTTCGAGTTTTAATTTTTGCAATGATTTCTCCAACTGTTCTTCGTTGTGAGATCGTTTAACAATTTCTTCTCTTGACTTTATCAACATTGTGCGACTAGATGATAATTCACTTTGTAATATTTCTAGAGATTTACGACTGTGTATCACTTGTTCCTGTCGGTAGGAAACACTGAATTGGTTTACAAGTAAACAGAAACAATCTCATCGATGAATAGTATGAAGTTATGTACGTGCAATTGATAGGTATTTAGCAAAATTTGAGATTTTGTTTATATAGTGAAAATAATCAAAGCTGACTTTTGATTGAATATCTGTCATCTAAACATCGTACTATACAGATGCATTTACATAAAATAAATATGAAATTCCACAGACAAGTTTTTTACATATATCACTAATGTTTGCAAACAGAATGAGTTTCTTAAGGATTGTATCAGAAGTTAGACTTGAAAATATAAAATGACTTAATTTGGTAGGAAAGAACTAATGATCATTTTTCAAGTAGTAACCTAGTTTTGAACAAAATAACAAGAGGACAGATAGACTAAGGAATTATACGAATAACACAATAGTAATCATCATTACCATTAGTAATAATAGTAAATCTTTAACTATCTATGGACTTAATAAGTTCGTTTATTTGAGTAGTTTGAAATACCAGAAAATATTTTGTAAATTAGTGGCTTTACACAACTCTACACATCTTTCAAGTGTATATGGAATACCAGAAAGCTTCCGGCTTGAATTTGAAAAATATTTTCATCTTGTAAAAACTAAAAGTTTTAGTCAAACTCAAGTCGGATTTCAGAATACTGTTAAACTGTTTCCCATATCCTAGCATTTAAAGAACGCTTTGAAATAATGTAGATTTTCAAGTATTCGATTAGCTTATTATGGTCCCTAGTTGAATGTTTTCATCATCTTGAAAAGGACAACACTAGNNNNTGATCGACAAACATAATTCAGTCATTTATGATGGTTAGTGATAATGCTGCTTTAGTTCATATGATGCTACACGTGGGAGCCAACCAAGTTGGATAAATGTAGCTAGTTCGTTTAAAACAGGGTCACGACAAGTGTGATCAGCAGCTCGAGTAACCATCAAAGGAAGAATCCGAATTGCATTTACCGAAATTCTGTTTAGATCTTTTTCAACCAATATTGAGGCAATGACTGTATCTTCATTTGAAGTTCGTGATTACTCATTAAACGCAATAAGGCATCAGCGTGACCACAATCACAGGTAGACTTGTACTTGATAATGTAGTCATAAACCAATAGCATTCTAGCCCATCTTTGAAGGTGATTAGCAGTATAAAGTACAATAACTTTCATAAACCAAAAAATTGATAATAAGGGTTTGTTATCAGTGAATAAGGTAAATTTCCCATCACTCAGTACTTTGTGAGACATTTTAACTGCGAAAATTAATGCTAATCCTTCTTTTTTAATTTGACTGTAATTGCGTCCAGCCAAAGACAATGTTTTGGAAGCATAAGAAATAGCTTTCTCTTTGCCATCCAGAAATTTATGAAATATAACAGCACTGATATCATAATCAGAAGCACCTGCAGCAACAACAACTTCTAATGAGGGATCAAAATATGAAAGTAGTAGATCCGTCATTAATAATGAGTTTACCTTGCCAAAAGATCTCTGGTACTCAGGGGAGCAGTTCCATTTTATATGGTCAGGTAACAAATGGCTCATGGGTGCTCGATGGCGATGCAGTTGTGGCGAAAATTTGCTGTGATAACTGATAAGGCAATATTAGATGGTAGAGGCATATTTTTGATAGCTCGTAAATTTTCTGAATCTTAATGTCGTTCATTTTTGTCGAAAATAAACCAAAGTATTTTAGCAAGCCCATGAAAAACGTACTCTTTTCTTCTTTCAGATATTTTGTCTAAAACAGCATCGAGTCAATCACAACTCATACCTGTATTAATGACATCATCCAAATAGACAGCGATTCCTGTCAAATTTGCCCCAACAATGTCCATAGTTCATTGAAAAATAGCTGGTACTGGTTTTATACCAAAAATTAAACCTCTGTATTAGTAAAGGCCTCCATGGGTATTAATCTTTAGTAGTGGTTGGGGGGCTCCACCAACCGCTATTTGTGGATATTATTCAGCAAGGTTAATTTCCACAAAATACTTTCCTCCGTTGAGTTTGGTAAATAAGTCTGCCTGTATCGGAAGTGAGTATGTATGATCCTCTAGACTATTATTCAGACCAGTGGAGAAGTCAGTACATATACAAACAGAGACATTTGCCCTTCTCACAACTAATATTGTAGCAGCCCACAACGAATAGTTTACTGGCTGACTGACACCTAGTGCTTCCAATCTGTCAAGTTCTTGATCGACAACTGACAGAGCAATATAAGGTACTAATCGTTTTCGCTGGAAGACAGGCCTTGAATTTTGTCTAAATGACAAAAATACTTTGGAACAACACATATAAGCGAACAATTGTTTTTAGACCGTCGTCAGGCTTTACTCTAATATACATGAATATTTATACGAAAATGTTAGACCATTCAAGTCTATTTGAGTCCATAATCACAATGAAATAGAATACGTCACCGAGCTTAATAGATAAAAGTACAAGTTGATAGTGGGAAGACAGGTGTACTGAAAGTAGTAAGAATATTAAATTATGATAACAAAAGTTTTATCAATAGTTAAACATTTAAAATAGGAGATCAAACGTGGGTAAATAGACTTAGAACAGTCATCACAAAACATTAAAAGCATTACGTAATAAGAAGTATGTAAATAATTAGATAGTGAAGAATACAAACGGAAATAGGTGGAAAATTACAAACAAATGATAACAAAATTAAAAATGATGACAATCTTATTGAAAACAATTGTTCGCTTACATGTGTTGTTCTAATTTTCACAATGGGAATCTTTAATCAAAGATAGATAGTGACTAGCAGTGGAATCCAGGACGCGCGTTTCGTCCTATTTGGGACTCGTCAGCTGGGTGTACCTGTATTTCAGATTTGATGTTCACTCTGGGACTCGAACCCAGTACCTTTCGCCTCAAACGCCATCGCGTTATCCACTCAGAGAATCTTTAATATTCCAAAAATACTTTGGTAAACTCGCAGCAACCCAGCTTGTTTTGCAATATAGCTGCATGCTTTATAGCAGATAATTTAAGTGGGATATCATTGGCATTTGAGAGGAAACATATGATTTTGGTGTGGAAACGCCATTAGAATATAATGTATGAGATCTGGAAGTCTATGAGAACATATTACATCGGAAGCATTTATTTTAATTTATTTAATTATTTATTTTAATTATTATTCTGTATTTTTAGAACCGTAATCAGTTACTATTATCCGTTGACAACTTATCATGACCACTATTCAATTCTTATTATGACCTTTACGTTTTACATTATTCTTCATAATCGTCAAGTGGGCAGTCATATTTCATATTTCTGACCTGAACATTATTTTCATTATCCCATTCTTTTCCAACCCCTTGTTGATGAGTCAATCTCCTCTTGATATTTGAAATCTCGGACAACCTTATAGTGCAATCTTTTTCCAATCTTTCTATAGACTTATACAGTTATCGGACAACCATAAATACGAACGTACAGCCTAAGTAGATGATTTCATCGAAAAGAAAATTTTCTTCGTTGAATTCTCTGCAATGATGCAGTAGGTTACTTTAATAGATCCAACTCATGAAAAATAGTCCGAATGAACTAACTATTTATCTACTGGTATGGATACAATCATTACTCTACTTGTTTTCTTGCAATATTGTTTTACACTGTTTAACGGTGACTGCTTTTGTGGTACTTTACTAGATTGAATTATGTCATGTTAGAAATTCTCCCATAATAGTTCTTCTATATACTCACTGAACAATTATGTCTCGATGGGAAAGAAAGCTTGTTGCTTTAAAGAATTTCTAATTCGGATTATAGGTTGATCCTTCTTTGTCAAATGAGTTAAATGTATCTTAAAAAGCAAACTCTATAAAATATGTATAAGGAATTGTGAGGCAATCTACTCTGTGCGCGTTTTGGATTCTACTGGATCCTACTGTTTTACAAAACTTGTGACAAACTGGCTATAACGAGGTAATCCTCATAGAAGGCACATACACTAAGACTGATTAAAATTCTGTCAACAATATCAACAACTGGATAACTCAAACCCTCATAAATTATGTTAGGCTTCTTCCTACCCAGTGATCAATCAGAAGATGAAAATAGAACGCAGAACAACCTTCAATTGTGACTCAAAACTCATATATTGACGTAATTGAAATGTCCGAACACACAGCAACGTGGTTTGAAAAGTATGCATCAATTATTCATCAGTGATACAAGGCCAGGGTAATAAAGGAATAATTAATTAATAGTAAATCTAGAGTAATAAGACATGACAAAGAAACGTGTGTCAAAGGAAAGCTTAGAAACAAGAAAATATAAAAGTTTTGATTTTAGAACCTAAAACCAATTTTCAGAAAAAAACTGTTGAAGAGATTAAACAATTTATTCGTCGTGTCAGAAAAGTGTGAGTTATTGATCTATTCTTCTTAACTGTTCTATGGGACTTGTGTACATTCATGTTCATATTGTACGTTGAGCAATTCTGCTTAATTGATCAATGTAAAAATTGTATGGAAAAGTACGTCACTTTCCAAATGGTTAATGTTTAGTTATTATATGATTACCATTTTTTATGATAAACTTTCATATTGATACAACCGGGAAGATTTATTAACGAATATCTATGAACGACTTTAATTGGTGAGATATCTAGTATATTTAAATATCACTGACATGATATACTTTCAATATCGAAGTTTTTTTCTTACAGTGATATCATCAGGAGTAGAAACCAAAACATCAATTTAGGTATCATATCCAAAGTAGCCTCTTGTATGAAATACAGACAAATATGCACAGTGAGAATTTCTAGAGACACTTTCCAAGAGATTGAATGACAATGAACTATTGAAGTCTACTTTTCTCCTCGTTGGTTTATATGAATTTCGGTTATAATATTTTCCATTAAGTTCTTTCGATCAGTTGTCAAATTAGTGACACAAATTACAGCTAGAGAAATCTACGCGCACCCATGCTAATACTAATGATTATATGGACATTGGCGATCAACTTCGGGAAGAATTCCCAGGTAATAGTGAGGCCAAGACCAACAGAGTAAAGCAGGTGTCACGATTAGTAGTAGTTGATGATTGTTCACTATAGAGATTCTAAACCATCTGACAGTAACCAACTGTTTTGAAAGGTAGCACACACTCAGCAAGGCCGTGGTTCCGGTCCACAGAGGCATACTAGATGCTTACTCCTAAGAATTCCTATACTACAACCAAATATCTGTCCAATAATAATTGGTTTTCAACGATTATCTAGTTCGAGGTAGTCTCTGATGTAAAACATAAATAGAAAATGTTAAAAACAAGTAACTTAAAAAGTCTTTATTACATTGATAGAGGAAAAATATGTCCCACCATTTGTTAGAGTTGTATAACTTGTGCTTTAAGCAGGCAGTAGTTTTCGATTACATTATAAATATGAGGCATTACCGGGGATATAATACACAACTCTAAAGCCTCTCAGAGGGCACCAGAAAGTTTGAGTTCTTCAGTTGCTGATATGGGGAACCAGTCTCTATTCGGCCGAACATTTAAACTGATATATCAATTATTATCGTTCTTGTGAATGCCGTTTAATTAGTGATTGGTGAATAAATCAGCCTTCTCTTACAGTCCTTTTTTCTTCCTTGGATAGATAGTATCGTCACATTGTAATGAGTGGCAGACAACAGTCAAAGCAAACAGACGTACCAATAGCACTAACTATCATTTAGCTCACGTTACAACACTGACGAATTTGTCATATTTCTAGTCATTACATTAGGTTGTGTTAGTAAGTCTCCATAAGATATGAATTGTCTGGGTCATGTGATGTATTTACAACACCAGCCATAAATGCCCACATGAAGTATTATGAAGCAAACAAGAATGAAAAGGATAAGAGGTCAAGCGACAAGGATATGTTAAAGGTCAGACGACGAAAATCAATATAGGAAATATAAAGTGTTTACATCGAGGTGCTTACGCTCCATTGTAAAGGGGAAGTTGATACAATAGTCGATTTGTCATTGGAAAAAGGAGACGAATTTGTCAAACCAACTGTTTGTAATTTCAAATATATATTCAAATAACGTTCCCGTTATTAAGAGAAAGTGTATGTTTCGTTAAGAATAAATTAGTAAATCAGGATTTCATCTTTACCTTTTTTCCCATTAATGGGTGATTTAGTGTATCTCACACTTCGATTGTTTGGAAATATCCATATTTGAGAAATTTTAGTCATTTTGTGTGGCAGACTGAAACATGCCTCAGTTTCAGTTTACATATAACAGGAGTCTTGATGGCCAGTGTTAGTCCTGGCAATGATGGTCTCTCAGCTGATCCAACTTCCTTCCGAAAGAGTCGACGGATGGGGCCTCAACCACGTGCTTAGGTAATGAATTCCACTCGTTGATGATTCGATGGGAAAGTCGATAGTCGGCTGACAAGTAATTTGTCCTGGACTTGTAAATGTTTTTGGAGTATCCTCGTAATTGTTCTGTTTTGGAAGACATATCAGGTGCAAATTTATCACTAAGCAATTTGAAAACTGTAATCAAGTCGCCTCTGATTCTTCGATATGACAGTGGGAATAGGTTTAGCTTGGTCAGTCTAGTACCATACGGGAGCTTCGCTATTCCGGGCATCAGCTTAGTTGCTGATCTCTGAACCCTTTCCAAGAGTTCACTGTCTTTTTTTAGGCAGGGGCTAGCTGTTTGTGTGCAGTACTCAAGTTTAAGACGCACAAATACTGTATATAAAGTCAAAAACGTTTTAGCGTCGACACAACTAAAGACCCTAGGTATTGACCATAAGGCTCTTAAACCTTTGGCGACCATTGCACAGCAGTGTGCAGTAGTCTTTAAATCTTGGCTAAAGATGACTTTCAAGTGATTGTGTGCCCGGACAACAGGTAGCTCAGTGTTATTCATCGTGTATGTATCTGTACCTTGATGACCGATATGCATCACAATAAACTTGGAAATATTTATTGCAACTGCCAGGTTTGAGATCATTCAGATAATTTCTCCAGGTCATTTTGAAGCACTAAGCTATCACTCTTACTTCTTATCGCCCTCCATATCTTGACATCGTCAGCATATAGTAAGACCGATGATGACATGAGACGAGAAAGGTCATTTACATGTGAGAGGAATAACACTGGTCCTAAACTGTACCCTGAGGCACTCCGCTAAGCACAGTTTTCCAGCTAGACAACTTGGAGTTCACCCGTACTCTTCGTTATCGCCCAATTAGAAAGTCTTCTATTCACATCAATAGATTGCCTCCAACTCCGACATTTCTTGACTTATATAACAGCCGGTTGTGAGGAACTTTGTCAAAAGCTTTACTAAAGTCAATGTAGGCCACGTCTATAGGTAACTTTTGATTTTTAAGAGTGCACCAGCTTTCATGAGCCACTAATAAGTCAGTGAGACAGGAATGACCTGTTATAAAACCATGCTGCTTTTCCGAGAGTATCCGGGTTTCGTTGAGCTATGTAAACAGCTCCTTCCGAATAATTTTTTCTAAAATTTTAACAACCACAGTAGTTAGGCTAACGAGTCGGTAATTCTCAGGTTCATGTTTCACACCTGTTTTGAAGAAAGGACTTACTATGGCGTTCTTCCAGTCTTTTGGCAATCGACTCTGAGTTAGGAATAGATTAAAGAATATACTTAAAGGGTTCGCAACAAAGTTAGCTGATTCCTTTAGTAACCTAGGATGCAGTTCATCGGGTTCCGTAGATTTGCCTAATTCAAGCTTATTTAGCAGACCAAAGACATCGAGTTCTTTAATGGTCACGTTGTCCAGTGTGTGTGGGGGGATTTGTTTGGACTGACGGGAAGGGTGTTTCTACGGTATATGCACCACTCAAATAGTTTGAGAATACTTGAGCTTTACCAAAGTTGTCCTCTACTAGTGATGAAGCATTACTGTCTCTCCATAGTGCTGGAATATTACCTCATCTTTTTGTCCTTTGGTTTATATACGAATACAGGCGTTTAGGACATTCTATAGATTCCTTAACAATTTTCTACTTGTACAACCTTCTAGACTTACGGAGGGTCGAGGCACAGGTATTCCGAGCTTCTCGATATTAAGATTTTGTTTCATCAGTCTCCAGTAACCTGAATCTATCCCACATTCTCCTCTTACGGAGAAGGGTGCGAACCTTCCCACTGAGCCACGGTGGAGAGTTTCTCGGACCCCTTGATGTAGTCCAAGGAATGTGGGGTGCAGTAAATTTTAAGTATAAATTTCAAAATACGTCCCAAGCTGTTTCATTTGGGGACTCCGGCTCTATTGTCCAATGTACTGACGATGCTGATTGTACAACATCTTGTATATTAGCTTTCCAGACGTTAGGTCTGGGTTGGGCTGACGCGTGCCCGTTTCTGATAACTATATTGAAGTCAAAGATTAAAACTGTATGATCACTTTTACCTAAGGGTGGCATGTAACCAAGGTTCGTGACGTCATCCTCACAATGGGTCAATATGAGATCTAGTAAGCATGATTCAGAATTCGGGTAATACCTACTCGCTTCTTTCACATATTGTACTAGGGTATATGTGATCAACTAGTTCCTGCTCGATGGAACTTTCTGACAAATCAGTTCTCAGATTTTTCCAATGTACCGTAGGTGCATTAAAGTCTCCCAGAATTAGACATGGACCGCTTTGTGACCAAGTATTGAGACTGTTTAGCAAGACCACATTTACCTCACAGCTTGGACTGCAATAGACCAAACCAATCAGCAGCTCTTGTCCTTGCATTTCAAACGGCAACTAACTAATTAACACGTTCCACTCTTATTGGATACACTGTCGATAATAGCAAATGGAATAGTATCCTTAATCAATAGAGCTACTTTCCCTCCTTTACGTTTCTGGATTTTGTCTGCTCTAATCAACGTGAAACCCTCAAAATCAAGTTCCATACTATCTATAGGCTGCGTCAGCCAAGTTTCTGGCTTGGTAGAGTCAATCTGTACACCTAGTTCCGATCGCTTATTGATTAAGCTTTGGGCATTAGTGTATCAGGTTCAAAGCCTATTTAAATAGCTTCGTGCTGCACCCATAGTGGCTTCGGCATCATTCTCTGTCGAAGCCTCACAATCCGAAAGTTTGCAATTTTTAAGTCTTTTTCTGCAGCGCCTAACCTAAGTTGTAGTTCTTTTTCAGTTTCTTGTTTTTTTACACGGTCTGCGAGCGGTAAGTCCTCACGGACAAAAACTCCTGAACCCTTTAGTCCATTCTGTAAAATTAAGTCCCGTTCATTAAGAGATTTAAATACTACTTTAAACAACCTGGTTTGATTTGATTTTAAGTTAGCTTGACTACCCAGTTTATACACCTTTAACAAGGTGACTCCGGAGACTAAATAGCTGTTTTATCAATCCAATGTCATGCTTAAAACAAGTTTTAGGCTTAGAGCTCCCACTCTCCTTTATTTTATGAAAAATAATTGACCTGTCACAGTGATCAGTCTTTAATTTCAAGACTACTTTTTGAGGGGTTGCATTTTCTTTTATATCGTCATTTCGTTTCTTGTTTACGACCTGTACCCATTCATTAACTTTGGTTGGAGTAGCAACCACAGTCGCGTCAAATATACTGTAGGATTCCGGAAGGTTATCGACGACCTAGGCACTTGGGTTGTCTTTCCTGCTAGAAACAGGTCTAGCCTTGCGATTTTGATTCTCAAATATTTATTGGATCATCATGTAGGGCTCTAATGTATTCAGTCATATTTGGTGAGTTTATGGAATTGCTGGGACGGATATATTAATATTAGTGACGAATTCAATACATAAGATGAATTTAAGATGTTTCTTTGATTCACTGTGCAAGTTTTAATAGGGCACTTTATGAAAACGTGTTACATTATGCTTTAACTACTTATTAAGTAAAATATAAGTTGTCTTTTCAAAGGCGACGACTGGGTTTTACACCGATGAAACACTTAGATCAATAATATTTACATACCTCCGTGAGAACATTTACATTTCAAACTATGAAATAAAATTGACAGCAGTAAAAATAACTAGTTATTCTGACCCTTAAATGTATTGTGAAACAGCATACAAAAAAGTAACGATATTAAACACAATTTAGGAAAAAAATACTGTTACACACTGTAGAAGTGAAAATATGCAATAATAAGTTTTCTGTATATTGTATACTTTAATCTGTCCACTTTCAATCTATTGAACGTTTATTGACGACGAAGAAAGTATGTTACCAAACTCAATGGGATACGAATAAAACCAGGAATAAAGGAACCCAGTAAAGGAAAATTAGTTTTCACAGCTAGTTGTAATGAACGTAGATTAATTGGTTTTCTACCATCTATTTCTTTAATACTATATTCGTCAGCTATATCACAAGTTAGAATGACTTGACCATTTCTTGAAAGCAGCTTGTCTCGTTGTTCATTTGCTATCGCAATAACTACTTTGCCAGACAACTGAGGTGATTCCGCTGTGTGTTAGAAAAAAGGAAGGAGAACAATATTTAATAGACGGTTGATAGAAAATATAGAAATCAAAGTAATCGAATGAGGTTTAATAATTGACAGGTTATTTCAACAGAACTATTATTCCATAAATTACGATTGTTGGAAATTCAAACAATATATACGGCGTTTGTAATGATATATTTTTTGCAGCAGACGATTTAACCTGTGACGGTTCGTTGTCAAGCGGGAATAATCTCGTGTGACACCCAAGAGAAAGTAAAACTAAACGTTATAGGGAAAACCGGGTAAATGTAAAAATTATTCTTGATCAGTGTGCCATTTGGAAAGAACTAAATATTTAATCAGTTTACTTGAAACTGAATATAAATAAGATTTACTGGTCACGGCTTCTCAATACAACTCCAAGATTCCAGGTTTTCAATGGTGGCCTAACATTGATCGGTTTATGAACTCAATAAAAACTCAATAATCTCCAAAGCCCTATACTAATAAATAATAATAAATAAAATTATCAACTTCAATTCATGTTTATAAACTGACAAGAAATTTTGTAGGTAGGAAGAGATAAGAGGATGCTTTTTCTAGGGTTCTGATTAGCATTTTAGCAACGAATGAATTTTACGTAGTATCGATCATGAGAAACACAGTAATACAGTACATGAACTCAGAGTATCTAACTCAGCCGAATCCATAACAGTTATACGATGATATCCCATAAGAATAAAATCATACGAGTTAATACAATGTAACCAATAGGGTTTAACGAATCGGGACGTTTGTCAGTGCACAACCGAGTCTTTTCTAAATTATGCTTTGTCATGTACAAATTAAGCGAAGCTTCATCTGTATTTCGAAAACTACTATGAAAAATGCAAAAACAATCCACCATGTAAGTGTTTAAGCAAGACAAGTTCGTTTCCCATAAAAGTTTGATTTCTTTCCGAAATGTTAGGTATATCAGGAAAACGGGTTCAACTGTTCAAAACTTCGTACTCAAAGACGTCCTCGAAATAATCTTCAACCTTAATATTTAGACATTTTTAATAATTTATTGTTTGAACTAAAGGTACTCTTTGACACTTATCTTTACAAAGGTCACAATAATATGGATTCGAAAGATATAGTAGTCTCAATGGATGAATATACACAATGGTTACAACCGATACCATAAGAAAATATTTCAAACAAATGTTTGATCGGGAAATATGAAATCGCCAAATAATTTACTAAGTACATATTTTGGTCTTCGACCAAAAGCCTCTGTGTGTGGCTACCCAAATCGAGGTCAATAAATTTGTACTCGAATCTGAGATTTATTGATGGAAATTGGAGTACTTTAACTACTAAACCACTGTCGGATAGTACACAGAATCAGGTCAAGTGCGTCAGCCATTCCATAAAGTACTAGCCATACACAGACTTGAACAGAACTCCCGAAACTTTTTCATTTTAGTGTTTTTTTTTCTACTTATGACATAAGCATAATGGTATGAGGAAGATGATTGAACATCATTCTGATAAGATTTGAATGAACTTAATCTGGTCTCCATGCCCTCGCATTCACAACCAAAACAGTGTTACTGGACTAGATTGTTAATTGTTTAGTTTGTACAGGATCGATAGGAACTTGACTAACAGATCTTTTTGACAACTGAGTAAATTGATTTCTAAACTTAATTAGTGGCCATTTTGAAATAACCTAACTGCTTAATTATACATTAACATCTAAATATTACCTTACATTGCCAACAGTTTTGAGGTATAAACAGTGAGTTTGTAATGAGGTATGATACATCAGTTTTATTTTAGCGTAGGTATATAGAAAAAAGAAAATGTCATATGTTTGTAACCATTTCTATTTAGTATTAAACGTGATCTATTACAATTTAATGGTATATGAAATATAAAATTTTAAGATTAAATGGTCTTTCATTGCTAACGGATCATACTAGATAGAATGTTGCAAGTTGCCGGTTTCTATTATGAGAAAGCAACAAGCAGTATTAAACTTCGTTAAATGATCATAAAGCTTATAGTCACTTCAGTGCTGAAAAGTAATCCGTTGGAATGGTTTCTGAAAATTCGATCACTTCGGAAGTAGATATCATCATCAACTGTTACCATTTGAAGTTGTTTGGAATTAACTTAAGAACAGTTAACAATAAAAAACTAAAATTCGTAAGACGACGAGAAAAGTATAAATGAGTAGGATTCTAGTTACTGACAATCAATATCTCAAATCAAATCCCGATAAATCACAAACAGCAGCCAATATCATTGACAGTATCTGATACGATCCTACACAATCGACTCCACAGATCCCAACTACATTATCTTCTACGCAAATACCCAATAAACAAATATTTTTTTATTCAGTGGGACGGATGGCTTTGTCATTAAATAAAAATAGTGGATTTTACATATACCATTGAGTGGATTATCTGACCAGTTTATAATTTAGACCCAAACACCATATAATAGTTTAACACGTTAATTTAATTTACAAAACTACAGCTTTGAAAGATCGCAACATTGGTGATAAACTGCTTTGAAATTCAAACTTGATTGTTAGTTACGCTGAAGAACAGTCAATAAACAAATTCATCAACTGACTTGGTGTATTTCTGATTACTTACTGAAAAATCAAATTACTTCTCTTCCATGAATCAATAGGAAGTAGCAGATTTTAAAAGTTCACTTCATTGGTTGATATTCCTTCCGTTTAAGATTATAACAACTATGGTTAAAATGTTAAGACATTAATCACAGTCTGTACTGATTATCAAAAACCTCTAACTATACACTATATAAGTACTTTACAGAGTGACTCAATGTTTATTGTAATGATCACTCCGTTGTTTCTTTTCTCCTAAAAAATATTTGATATTTGTGAATAATACTCAAAATACATGTAAGTTACATGTATAATAAGTTCCATTCAACGAATTTAAGCTTACAGGCTTATAAAATAAGACCGAAAAAGTCACACGAAAACGAATATCTAAGTGATTATCTATTATTCAAGTAGGAAAGGCTGACTTTTTCATAAATTGTTAATTATCGATATTTGAAATGAGACGTCATATTCTGCCCAAAAAATGCAAGATGGATTTAGCAACACAAAAATGCTTGCGGTTCCAAGTACATATAGGAAATAAACAATTATAAGATTAATTAGTCTCCTATCCACATACCAGTATCATAATTAAAAGCTATCTTTTCGCCAAGTTTCAGGGTTCCGCCAATAGCTTCTGCAACTACAGTTTCCGTACGGACTGGACCTGGCCATAAACTGAAGATGCATATATTAGTATTTGTCCGCTTTAAATCGTAAGCCATGTCGCACGTCATGCGGTCCAATGCAGCTTTACCTATCATATTAAAAGTAAAATAAGAATACAATATAAACTCCCATTGACCATGAGACTAAGAGAATATATTTGAGTTGTTCTCCAAACAAGTAGTAAGGTTGTCTCAGATATGGTATGAAACATAGTGCCGATTATTTGGATAAGTGTCCAGTTACGTATATCGTCTACCATTAATAAACTATCGTTTGGAGTTACCGTCAACTCGTACAGACCATAATTTATAGGGTTTTGATTTATAGTGTGACACATCTTTCTTCTTATGGGTTACTCCTTAAGACCTATTCATATCCAGATTAAAACGAGAACTTCAGTGATTTACTAAAAGTAATATACTCAGTGCCTATTGATCATGCTGAAAACACTTCTCTATAAACCAGTCAGTAAACAACTTATTGATGACATTGAGAAAGAGGAACACAGTGGTGGGTTTCGATTAACTTGGATAGTTACACTGATACTATTCTAGGCAAAATAATAAATCCTATCGAAATAAATATTCTATTTATCTGGGTCTTAATTGAAAAAATTAGCACGGTGGTTAGATCAATAGCCAAATTTGTGGGGTTGTAACTGATAATGTGAGTTTCATTCTTTTGTCATTCATTAAACATATAATTAGTTTCGAACCATATTTTATTATAAATTGCTTGCTCGTATGGAAATAAACGTTACATTTCTCAAATGAAATTTAACATCGGAAAATAATCAACATGCTATTTAAACCATCGATTCCGTCTACATGATAGTTGCAAGTTGAGTAATTTTCATCCTTTTTAATCACAGAAACATTAACATAATTCAAATGTACATAAATAAAAATAGATCATCCAGTTTTAGTTGCATAAATTTAGGATCTAAATTTGTGGAGAGGTCTTTTACCTAATAAATCATTTCTACACGTCGTTCTTAGTCGTTACTACACTGATAATTAGAAGTATCTTTCAGCAGAGCAACGAATGAATCCCTTATTATTATATATGAATAAATCAGATAGTTAATTGTTAAATAAATAAACCAAACAGAAACGAGAACTAGGAGTTCTGGATACATTGTTTTCAGAGTACGTAGGGATAATTTTTAGGTTTATGTTAGATCATATAAATGATAGCACTGTTTCAGAATCAAATTACGTTTAAGCACAGTTTACAACCCCAAATACCACTTTTTATAAGGGAAATTAATTCGTGAGAACTACTGCTCGGCGAAGTACAAAATTCTTATATTAAAAAGGATTCGATGAATTTTACTTGTGGTATCATTGAGAGTAATGAACACTAGAACACTGTTCAGACAGTGGTATGAATTGTGATTATTCTTCAACATGTGAGAATAAGGAAAAACAATTCAAGATGAATGTTCAGCGAAAGCCTATGTACCAGATACACCTTACAGGTCGATTAATCAAGGCCATTAGTTCTAAGCCTAATTTTTAATATTCACTTTGTTACACACTTTGTTCACAAACATTTCTAATTCAGATTGATTGTTAAATTGAAATTATTTGAAAAACGAGTAAATCGTTTGCTTTACCTGCTCCATAAGGTGCATTGAAAAAGTAAACCCTTGCACCAATTGACGAAACATTTACTATTAGTCCCGGCCTGAGATGATCATCTTTAACACCATCCCTTTTCAACTTCTCCTGATAATTTATCATCAGTTTTGTGGCAAAAACGGAGCAAATATAATTATTCCTTAAACCAACATTGTTTATTATATCCCATGCTTCACCTGGCGATTTACTCTCAATCTCGTAATAAGGCTTGTCTACATTGTTCAACAGAAAGCCAACAGCACTGAAAGCATTATTGACTAAAATATCAAAACGTCCATGTTGTTCACGTTCAATCCGGTCAAATAATTTGGAGATTTGATCATCGTCTGAATGATCAACAGCTACTGGTATGCATTTCTACAAATATGTAAACGACGTATGTAGTCAGTATGAAATCGAAATTTTCGGGTAATAATGATACGTAGATTTAATTTGAACCAAACACTCGTGATCACCTAACAGTTTAATTTAAAAGTTCGTCGGTAAAAATGATCAGACAATTGTGATGTCAACGTAATTATAATTCAGTATTTAGGCAGAAAACTGTTGTATTATACAGAAATGCTTAGATCACTATTACACCTGAATAGTTTTATTTGTAGGTGTCGTGATCTTGGAGACAGTGAGGGCTTGATATGTTTTAAAAAGCACGTTTATTTGGTTAGTTAAAACAACAAATAAAACTTAATAATAGATTTCTATTGCTCAGTAATTTGTCCTTATTGTAGGAAACAACTTCAGATAGTACTTTTGGTATCATGAGCATCATCGTCCTCAAATTTATAGATTTATACATAGTGTTAGCCTTACTCTTCCAGTATGTTCGTATTTCACTTGCTAATAAATTTCACGGTTTTTGCTATTAGGGTACGTATCCTACGATTTTAAAAGGTACTTCATAAACAGTATGAAAAAGTATTGTATACGAAATTAAGCGAAAACATCTAATTCCGTGTCCAGACCTTTTATTTAAATTGAGAACTTACGCCTCCACTATTAGAATTATTTATAGTTTCTGCTGTTTCCTCTAAAGAACCTTCAACATTTTTCCCGTCAGATTTCAATGTACGTCCAGTAATGTACACAATGGCTCCTGCTTGACCCAACTCCACCGCAATACCTTTTCCAATGCCCCGTGTAGCTCCTGTTACTAGGCAAACACAACCACAAAGCTTCCCACTCATGTTTGCACAATTTAATCACATAACCAAGGTATAAAAAATATATATTAATATTCCTTTGCCAGTTGAAATTTGATTGGTTAGTTCATATTGACGGGAACGATTGGTTAGTTGAATTTTATAAAGTTTGATTGGAAGCATAATGTCATTTTCAGTCTCAAGTTAATGATTCGCCAAACCAAAATGGTTCAACTTGTCTTCTATCACGTGGCGTTAAGTTCTTTTTGATGTTGTAAAAACTTCCATAAAAGTTTCGTTACCGATTTTATATTGTGCACATTAAACAACAATATTGTAATGGACCGATAACAACGATAAGAGACGCATAATACTTGGGGAGGGGTTGAATTAAAGAACCATTCAGTAAACTATTAAGTGAAATAAATAAGTCAGAAACTGGACAGAGTCGTCTGGAAGATACAACGAGATTAAATTAAGAAGATTGAAGATTTCTATGATTATTTCATTACCTTCAAATTAAAATCCGGTGAAGTATAGGATACAGCATACAATTTTACAACTTATCACTGCTGCGCAGTCCTATATCTCTATCACATACTTTTCTGAAAAATTAAAATATGTTAATTTTACAAAAAACTAGGGCGGTTCGCTTCCCTGATAAATGGCCAGTATCCTTCTACACATAATTTTATCACGTTACATTGAACAAAAGACCTGTTCGTTCACGATATGATGCTATTGTATTTTTATTATTAGGTGAAAGATGCGGATTGTGTACACGCATTTAGGAAGTATTTATGTTAACGTCGAGAGATATTAAACCGTTAGGGACGATCTGTTTTGAGAAAGGTTTTATAATTTTTTCCTCACAGTCTAATATTTCTCAACATAGACCAAATATTCTCCGAACTCTTTTGAAATCAGTACCATTCCAGTGGCTGAGTCATCTGATGAGGCGTTTATGGGTGAATGTCAAAGTTTATTGAGTAAAAGAAATAAGTAGTTACTGGTTCTTCAGAAATGCCAATTGTCGTTCGATTATTATCACCTAAACCAAAACCTTCTTCGCCGTCACAATTTTATGAATATATAATAAGAATACAAAACCTTAAATAACAGTCAAATTGTTTCACTGTAAGATGTGAGACAAGAATATTCTAACAGACTTGCTCCCGAAATTCATTACTGTCCAGAAGAGCGAATTCAGTGGGCTTTATTATTCTATTCACCACGGATACAAAGTACGAGGTCAAATTCAATTTGTTAAACAATATTTTACGTGATTCAGAATAACACAAATGCCATTTTTCTTTGGATTTTCATTGATGAAATAAGGATATACATATACAGGATCCAATCATAACGTCATTTCTGACTGGAATTTTTTTACCGTGACTATTTTTAGTACTCACATTTCGGAATACACTTTGTTTTGCTAATCAAATACCCTAAATATCTGCTAAGACCTAACTATTGTGGAGAGTCTACTTCGCAGTGCAAAATTTTATTCAGTAGATAGATTGATAAGGCGAGGTTATGTTCAGTAGCGTTAGTATAGTCAACTTCAAATCAAATGGAAGAATTTTTCGAGAGTGAAGGAATAGTAATATGCAGTTGATCTCAACATCTTATTGACAACGTTAGTGAACGTGGTTTCACATCGCGGACTGTTACATAACTACTGAAAACTAGAAAGCCCATTTGAGGAGTCCCATACTAGGACCAGTGCCTACTAGTTATCAGTGGTTGTCTAGCTGAAGTCAATCCGTGATGTAAAATCACACATCCGACAATCCCCTATATTGGCAATGTTACTATTGTTGGATAAGTCCAAACCATAGGATGGAGATCTCAGAGAGATAATGTAACCTCTCGTCCACTAATTGCTGATTTGTTCTTATCATATTGTTATAACACAAGGACTTTGAAACACACTTTCATTTTTAAATACATATAATGCCATGAAAAAACTGAAAATGAACTAGGTAGTATGTTACACAGGCAATTGAATGAAAGATGATTTAGCCAATGCACCCTACTTCTCAATCCTCTTGCTAATTAGATTCATGGGCTTATCGGAACAAGCGCTTATTTCTGTGCTGTATATCAATATGCATCGAATTAGTATATATTAGACCTCGATAACTATGGAAACACAGCCGCTCTATCACAAGTTGTTAGATTCCTGACTAAGTTGGGTTTCTAATGGGAATTGAATTGTTGCTGTACTTTATGATCTTTACTATAGTGTTTCACTAGCCTTAACTGGGGTCATAGTTGTTTTTATATATGGTGGCAAATTTACTGACCACCTCTTCAGTTAGCTCCTGTATTAAGATTAAATTACTCTCCATAACTATCTAACGCCACTGTGTTTCTTATATCGTTTTTGTTACGAACTATGGCTTTTTGATTCAAGAACTTTTAGGTAAATTTTGCTAGATTATCTTTCGCTCCCCCGATTGCTTAGTATTTCGCCCAACAACTACCTTCATTAGTACTATAATAATCATGAGGTTCCATATAAGTCGTAAAATGTCACCATACCTTCGGAGTTACTACTTTTATAATAATACAAAACAGCATTATAAAATACTGTCTCGTAAAACGCTGTTCAGCGTAAGATAAACTTCCTCGATTTACGGACTAACCTGAATTCTGAGTGAAGCCATTGGAATTGTTTGGGTAAAGGTTTATTAGTCACAAAAAATGAGTAATAGGTTATCTATAGAGAAGGAAATACAAAAGTAGAGATAAGAAAAAACAACTTTAGGGAAACATTTACGGTACCAAGCAGTTGGTAATAAGTATTGGATTTAAAACCACATCACATTTCTTTCTAAATGCTAATATGTGTCTGTCTCCCTGTTGAGTACGCGATTTTCGGGTTGTCAAAGCTTCGACTTCACAAAGCTGTTACTAAATACAGAGGTTTATATGAACCACTTAAAAATTAGATACTGGATGATATGGCCAACAGAATACCAATAACATTAAGAATCTAACTGATACATGAAATTTTTGGATTAAGAAATTGATGCGCGACTTCTTTGACTGACGAGCAGAATAAGTTTACCTCAGGTTACTGTTAAAGAAGTGTTCATCAACGTGGATGATGAGTGAAAAACTTATGTGACTTTTCACAGAATCTGCCAACCTATAACTCAAATCAAAATGAAATCAGAAGAAAGCAGTTGATTTGCACATTATGACCCCAAAGATCATTAACCTAGTTCACAAGGAACTTCGGGCACTGTGATTGAAATTCGGGAACATCAGTCAAACCAAAACTTAACACTACTAGCATTCGAAACTGACTACCAGTATTAAAACATGAGTTCACAATTAAAGGACTATGGCGGCGTTATATTGAAAAACTATCCAGATGCTAGGTATACTTTAATGTATTATATGTGAATTAAGTACATAGCTATAACGGTTCTGAAAATTTTGATTAAAGAAAGGCTTAGAACAGTTATTTCCACAGCATATTCACTTTCCCAATTCGGTACAATTGAATAACGATGTTAAAATTTTCCATGTGGGAAAAAAACAGGGAGTCATATGGTCTTTAGATTTTTGGTTGATTTATTGACGTTAGCATTGGTCAGTCATATACAGTGTAGAATTTCATACACACCTGTGTCGATAAGTTGCAATATCACATTAGAACAGCGGGATAAAATCATTTCAAGACATATTCCTGAGTCGTAGCACTAGTGCCAGCCAAAAAACAAAAAAGATTCACACAATTCTATCGTATATTACCAGCAATTATCATCCTAGAACGAAAACCCTCATCAGTGTGCATCCATAACACCGGACTCTGGAATTCAACCCAGAACATTCGGTCCCGCACGTGAATGTTTAACTTCTAAACCACTAAAGCCTGGATTTAACGGTGCTGATTTCTAACTTTGATTATTATCGTGTACTAAGGAGTCCCATACTAGGACGAAACAGCCGTTCGGTGCTTCCAAGCTTTCAGTGGTAGTATAGATATGATCGGTTCGCGATTTAAACTGTGAAAATTCTACAATCTCTTATACTAATAATTATCGTCCTATTACTTACAGTTTTACTATTTTCTTACTTAAAAAGAACAACTATTCTAAAATTCGTAAACAAACTAATCAGGAATAATTCAGATAGATGACCTAGACAAACATCATTGGATTCTTAATAAATAAAAACTTGTTCGATCTGAATGACGGAACTTTATAGTGTAAACCCAACGACGTAATTAAGTAGAAGATGTGAAATCATGAGAAAAAAATCATTATTTTTGAAGAATCAGGTACAAAGCATCCTGAATATTATCAAGGATTATTCTGAAAAGTAACTTATTGAAAAAAAGTACGTATCAATGAATGTTTTATTATCAGATTGTCTAAAAGAAAGCTGGAAATCTGTATAAAAAATTTCTCATCTATATTTTAATATTATATAGAATAACCATTCTGGTATTCGAATAAAACTGGGTATAAATTTAGCAATATAGTAGCCTCTATACGAAAGAAGGTATTTCAAAGACCTTATGTTCATGACTTCTCGACCACAATCTTCATGTATACCGTATTCCTCAGCTAAATCACTAACAAGGAATATATGACCTGACCGAGAAAGTAGTTTCTTAGGCGATTCAGCAGCCATACCTACTATTACGCGACCAACTAGTTCAGGAGATTCACCTGAAAAATAATTAAAGCCGGAAGAAAATGCAGTTATGTAGATACTAGCTTCAAGGTTTGACATGATTTTTCTTAACAAATTAAACGGTGATTACATTGAGATTTCAAAAATATTTTATTCGAACATGTGAAGATTTTATTAGACGATAATATAGATTAAAATGTCTATAAAGCATTAAACTTGCTAATTTGAAAGTTCAGGAACCTATGTTACTTGTTCGATCAAGACTACTGTTGACTATGTCACTCCGTTAGTTGTTAGTGTTCATGCTGTCAGTACTAGTGACCAAGTAACACGAAGAAGCCGAATTCTAAACAAAATCAAGTAGATGGCTGAAAGTTGATAGGTGATTGACTAACATTCTTTAACCATTAGTTTCTCTGATATATCAGATAAGTATTGACGATGGAACTTGACAAGCACAGAGTCGCAAGGCTATTTTCTGACTGAAGACCTGCTAACATTTTAAGTCAAATACAGTGCTCTACAGTGTTGGGTTAATTGGATGCATTTCAGCGGACTGTTTGTGTGAAAATGTTAACATGATATACAGGGAATGTAAGTAAAGTTAGCTTTTTTTTAAAAAGTATATCAATTGAGAAGGCTTAGGTGGCAATGCACACTAACAAAATGACATATGTACTTTAGTACTAGTCAGTCTATTTTATTTATTTATTTAAACACGTTAATATTGGTACAAAGGGACACCGAATACATATGAGCCACACGAGTCACCTGATTTGTGTGTGGGCTGGATACTGCCCAGGTGCCCAAACTGAAGCAGGTGGTTTCCTTAGAAAGCCACACCCGGAATTTTCGACCAAAAGGTCTGATCCACAAGTCAGCGGAGCAACGTCAGGAGATAAAGTTTAATGGTAGCTGGTGACCAACAATTAGTTCATACATCATTTATTCCCTCAGGATATTGGAGCCCATGTGCACCATCGGTTTAGAATCAGGGTTTTCCAACTACCCTAGGTGAATCCTCTGTATCGACCAGCCCAATCAAAGCGCTGAATATTCGCTTTCCGTAAACAACACCCCACCACGAGAAGGCAATGAGTATAACTTTCCTAGCAATAGTTGTATACACGTGGCTATGTAAAAGCATTTCGAGAGAGAGAGTGGAATCTCCCCACCTTCAGCCGTACCAGGGCATTTGGGGACTCTCTCAAGCACCACAGTGCATTCACTACATTGTTTTACATTTCAAAAAGATACTATGACTCTATGAGATAAGAAAAGCGAATATGTGATTTCGTTTATTCAGTAAGTAATAAAAATACAACCGAGTTTCAAATGTTCATTGTCTACTATAGTTTGTTCTGGTCTGAATACAGGTTTATTTACTAGAAATATCCACTATCAAAGCAAAAAGACTTACTTGATTAAGAAATCTACAGACAACACTTCAAATCTTTCAAAAATAGGTATATGGATTTAAGAACATTTGAACAGCTAAAACCACGTAGTTTAAGGTAAAACGAAATCAAAGATATACGTTATACCAAACACTACGGTGGTCAGAAAGTATTTAGAGGATATAAAGGTAAAGTCAAACCAATATTAAAACATAAATACACCAACGTACTGTTTTCTATATTCACTGTGAGAGAACCTTCAGAAGCAGCGTCAAGAATATGCTCTGTACGAACCAATCCAGGAGAAACTCCGACAACAGAAATATTAACATTTTCCTTTTTTAATTCGAACGCCATATCATGAGTTAGACGATCTAGTGCTGCTTTACCTGAAATTATGTTTTGATAAAAACTCAGACTTTCAAAAAAAAAGCTGGACAAAAGTCAGTAGTAAAGTATACAAACAGCCAACTTGTATAACTACTTCGGCTAAACAAAATTTTGAAGAACTATTCTGAGGGGATTTCAGGGTGATTGTAATATAGTACCAAATGATTATTTGTGTAAGTGGAAGGAGGATTACAATCACCAAAGTAATTATTTGTAAAAACTGAAAGAATTTAGCTAAACAGTTGCTAAATTACATATTTCGCAATCGAATTAACAAGTTATTTCGATAAAACGTCAATTTCATAGTGTTTGTGTAATAACCAAGAATATGCAAAAATAAAGAAGTGAAAGGTATCAGAAAATCGATTAAATAGTTTTTGAAAGAATGGTAGTTAATCAAAGTTCAGCAAAGAGTCATTCTTATACAGATGACCGAAGTAGAGAGAATGGTTGTACAAATTTAAGTTAGGCTTATGCATATAGATTCCGACAACTTCAGCAATATACAAAAGCATGCGGTAAATTTGATGGAGTACAGTGAATAACTTGAAAAGCTTTATTCAAGTCAATTTTATGTCCATTAAGTGACCACTAATAAAACTCTTAATCAGCCTTACTTCATCTTCGCTCAACCAAGACGGATATTGTTCTGCTATACGATGACGTACTTGGCGAATCGTACCCCCATTCAATAACAAAAAATTTCAAAAGCTGGTAAAGACTGGTGTGGCAGGCAAGATTGATAAACAACTAGTAGGCTTCTTGGAATAGATTAAACAACAAAAACATATATTTCGGAAAGTGTGTTTGATATGTTGAGACATACATGAACAACGACATCAAACAATATAGTGAATATGTGGTCGATGCAGCCACGACCGGGTCTGAAGCCAGCCTGATTTTTCTCGTGTTTGCAGTTCACGAGTCCTAGTTAGGAGCCCAATAATTATTGAGGCAAGTATTTTAGATGCTATGTTAGTCAAACTAATCCCTCTATGGTTATTACAGGATGATTTCGATTCCTTCTTATATAGTGGGACAATCAGTGATTGTGACCAGCCAGATGGGATTACGTCCAACTCCCAGATTTAAGCCAAAATATTAGTCAACCTAGTCGCTAAAATTGGACCACCATATTTAAAGACCTCTGGAGCCAATCCATCTGGACCAGCTGCTCTTCGTCGTTTCAGATTAGTTATAGCCTTTCGAACTTCAGCTAGAGTCGAAGGACCTACTTCAATGTCCCATTTAGATTTTCTGGGAATAGTCAGTAGAGCCGCAAGTAAAGACAAACTGCCTGATTTTGCCACATCCATGTGTGTCTGTCGATCCGATTGCTCCTACGGAGCTAGTTATATGAAGTGTACTATTTAGTCGACTCTCAGAGTTTAAGGAAAAGAAAGGTGTCTTTATTTTACCAAACATCGTTTTTGGGTTTGTACAGCTGTGATATGAAAGTTGTTATTAAGGGATATAAATATATATATATATATATATATATATATATATATATATGGTGAGTAAAAATATAGACTATGATTATAATGAGAGCAGATAAGTGTCAAGTAACTTCAAAAGAAATACAGTGACCTACCACTTCCATAAGCCACGTTAAAAAGATAGATTTTTCCACCGATAGAAGTGATATTTATAATCAAGCCAGGTTGAGCTGAACTTGAATTTAACTTCTGGTATTCAATCATCATTCGCGTAGCCAAAACAGAACAAATATAGTGATTCTTTAGACCAGTATTATTAACAACATCCCAAGCTTCACCTGGAGATCTGTCTGTAATGTCATAATAAGGTTTCCCCACATTTTTTTGTATAAATGTTACAGCACTATATGCGTTGTTGACCACGATATCTAAGCGACCTTTTTGTTCCCGATCAATCTGATGAAATAGATTTCTTATTTCATCTTCATTAGAATGATCAACCGCAACAGGAATAGCTTTCTGAAAATAATAACGATTGTTTAACACAATTGAAAAAGAATACCTTGAAATGGTACTACTTCAATAATCACTCTAAGATATAAATGTGCAGTAGAGAAAAAATAATTTGCCTTCCAATAAACACTTTTTATTGTCATTGAAAAAAGATTAAAACAATAAATTACTTACCTAAACTAGGCATTGTCTTAATTTAAAGTTAATAGTTGTGCATGAGCAGGACTTGATTTTGATGGCTAACGAAAACTAATTCACCCCATTTGGTTACATTACAGTATAATTAGGGATGACTGGATTAGCAACAAAGTTAGTCATAACCAATATAACATTTAGGACAAACAACCATCTGCTCAAGTTGTTACATTAGTTCAGCATAACGAAGTGAAACCAATAAAACGAGTGTTAAGATATTAGAATCAATAATAGTGGGACTAAAACTAAACAAAATGGTTTGAAAAGGGAAGAATTTGAGTAACGGAAAGCGCAAAATAATGTTGAAAATTGAGATCTGAGAAAAAACGAGGAATGAACTTATCTCCATCACCATGATTCTGAACAATGTCATGCAAGTTATCCAACCGGTGATCACGACTATCACGTAGACCCTAACCCCTTAGTCTGCACCTACGAATACGGCTTAGATCAACAGTAGAAAACTTAATAGGCTGATTCTACGTTTTGGTTTGGCCACCTCTAGCTTTATTCCAATTCCAGCCAGCATTGAGTATCGAGTTATCGCAACAACAAATGACGTCACAAGTTAAAAAAAATACATGCGATATGAAGACATAGATGTAAACCATAAGCAACAAACAAGTGAGTCTATATATTCCATTTCCATCTACTTAGTAGTGAAATTCCTTAGGGCGATAATATGGTTTCTACAGTTGGTTTTATTGATTTTCACGTTCTCTAACAAAGAGAAACGTCCGAAATTCAGACTTTTATAAGTGAACATTGTTAGAAGCTTGACTTGTAACTAGAATCGTGCCTGTATTATTCTACTAAGACGTGCAGACAGATAGTGTTATCACTGTTCAAATGATTGATGCATTCTACAACCTAGGATGCACAAATCTATTTGCTTGATCAGTAACATTCAGAACAATCTAGAACTCCAGAGGTGAGGACATAACATCTCGCAACGTGGGAAAATCACTTCACGGACTGGAGAAAAACTTTTTCATATGGATTCAGGTAGTATAGTTACCTCAAATGCCTTTAAGTATGTCAACATAGAACGCAAATCTTGAAAACCATATTTAGAGCAAATAGTGAAGCAAATTTGTGCAGAGGACAATCGTATCACATGTAAAAAGTTAATGATACCTACACCACCAAAGTTGTTGATGATATCTGATGTTTCCTGGAGACTACCGCCAACCCCGCCACTAAGCGGCACTGATGTTCGTCCAGTTAAATACACTGTAGCTCCAGACTTTCCTAATGATACTGCTATGCCTTTACCAATACCACGAGTAGCTCCCGTAACAAGACAAACACAACCAGTTAGATCTTTCATTCTTCAAATTATGCGTTCCTACAACAGAATAAGTGTTCACTGTAAATAAAACAAAAATAGTGGTCGACGAATGTACACTTAGAGTAAACATTGGCATGTTACATTCTAGCTAAAATACAAATACTTCACTTCCACAAACACCATAATATGACATGTTTTGATAGTATGAAAACCAATCCGTCAACATGTAAGTCATGAAATTAAAACTAGCCAAGGATTAGGGATAATCGTTAGATCGAGAATAAGAGGCCCTTGATTTAGGGGGACCAGTGACATCAATGATTAACCTAACATTCGCACACAAAATTTTTAATACTATAAATAACACCCCGAACTTTCTAAATTGATCAATTTAGCGAGCATTTTAGGGGGGGGAATGAGACAAAAATTGATTTTTTCATCCACAACTATTGAATTCTCATGTTTTCCTTAAGATTGTCATTGAAAACCCGTTTTCCTTACGACTTAAAGTGAGATTTAAAACTCTAACAAAAAATTTGCACCTGATAAATCACTGAAATATTGACAAGTCTTGAATAACATCTAAAGAAAGCAACCTGATTTCCACTCAAGTGTGACACTAGTTGTTTAGGAAATTTCCAGTTGTCGTTTACAGCAGGCTTTTTGACTTAAAAACACCTACGAAAATCGAATTCTTTTACCGTACATAAAAGTAATATTTTGACGATTCACTAAAAAAATAATATCAAGACAATTAGAACTTAACTCTTCGATTAATGACTACTATATAGTCTGTAGTGTTTGTTGCTATGCTAAGCCCACACAGCTTATTCTAGCTTTTGGGCAGGCCAATTTATCAATTCTTGATTCCCATTTTGACCTTGTCAATTATTCGTTTATCACCCTTGAATGTTTTTATATGAGCGCACTTCTTATGCTGTTATCACATATCTGTAGCTTATTTCTGTTCTGACTATAAATTTCGATTAACGTTTGAGTAAATCGAGTTGGCTCACACTCCACTGAGTGTCGTCTCGCTTCGTTCTCTTCACTTCTCTTCGTTTCTTTGACCGTTCGTCTGGATCAACGATTGTATAAAATACAGTCAGTTACAACGTAGGACTTTATACGTACGTATATCATTTCGAGTTGTCATACCATATTGGCACAGAGATTTAGTTGCCGATTCAAATCCCATAGTGGTAGAAGTATTAAGAGTACAAGAAGCAATCCGAAAGATTAGGGTTTTAAGATATTATTCAAGGAGTATAATCCAGTGAAATAAATTTGGAAAGAAAAATAAGATAGGGACACGAAGAATTGAGAAGATTAGAATTTGGGAGAACACAAAGAGTGAATGTATGAAATACACGTATTCGAAATTCATTCTCGTATTTGACTTATTTAATTCCATTATTCACTAACGCGATTTGAGTCAATAATTTTGTACGCAGATTGATTATCAGTATATTTCTATAACATTGATTAGTATGATCGACCTGAAGTTAGATATAGGGCCACTAAATGTCTACCGGCATCCTGGTAGAAAGTCACCTCAATCGAAAAACTTTAGGCTTTTCACATTTTATTTTATTTAAACACATACATATTGGTACAAAAGGGCACCAAATACATATGCGCCACACAAAATAATGAGAATGGGAGAAGGAAGATGTGTATATATAAAAGAAGGGAAAAAAGAGAAGAGTAATGATGAGAGGAACTGAAATGTACAACCAGAAGACTCTTTCAGTTAAAAAAGTTAGAACCACTCTTTATGAAGAAAGTAAAAGGTTTCAGTAGGATCGCCACTGGCTTCTATTCTGAGCCATATCTGATAACGTCTCTAGCCACTGTGTTGCACCATCTCTCGGACCCCAGCCAGGGAGTCGTGAAGGACCAACAGAAGCTAGCCCTTTGCAGCTTTCTTTCACACCACGACACCATGTCATACACTGACCTCCTCTCCGCTTTTTCCAACCAGTCCCAGAGTCGGCAAATAATGCACGACGTGGAAGTCTCTGGGACGACATTCGTAAAACATGTCCAAGCCACCGAAGTCGGTGTTTCAAGATGGTGACACCAATTGAATTATCGTCTCTGCGCCCGAACACACGATACCGAACCTCTGCATTATTAACATGGTGTTGCCACTGTATGTCAGCAACCCTTCGGAGACAACGATGATCGAACACAGAGTCGTCTAACATCCTCAATTCGGAGAGGCCAGGTTTCACAAGCATAGAGCAAAACTGCTCTCACCGACGCGTTGTAGATCCAACCTTTTACAGCCAGACTAACATCACGAAGGCGCCAAAGATGGCCCAGATTGGCATAAGCCGCTCTGGCTTTCATTATACGTGCATCAATCTCATCACTCACGCCACCACCAGCACTTATATAGCTACCTAGATACACAAACTTCTCAACTACTTTAATCTGCTCACCATCTAGGGTGAGTACAGGATGAGAATCCTGCCAGTCTTGTGGGAGTACTTTGCACTTCGACGGTGCCAAGCACATGCCGTACCTGCGGACACTGATTAAGTGCGGATTGCATGCCTTGGGCATCATCGCACAGTAAGACAATATCATCCGCATACTCGAGGTCGAGAAGTCGTTCTCCAGGCAGCAGATCCACACCGCCATTACTTACATCCATCAGAGCTGTTTCCAGGATGTCGTCGATGGCAAAGTTGAAGAGGAATGGTGAGATTGGGCAACCCTGCCTAACCCCAATGCTCGAATGGAACAAGGGAGAAAGGTGATTGTATGCCCTCACTCTGCCTGAGATGTTCGTGTACAGGGCCTCTAAGATGTTAATGAACTTCTCAGGCACACCCTTCTTCAATAGACGATCCCAGAGAACAGTCCTGTTCAACGAATCGAAGGCAGCCCTGATATCAAGAAACACTACGATTGTTGGCCTGCGATAAATATGACGGTGTTCTAACATTTGGCGGAGGGTGAAGATGTGATCAAGGCGTCCTCCCTCTGCATCCCAAGCCTTGACTCAGATTGATCACATCGCGATCATCTACCGCTGGCGTGGTTGTGCACAAGACTGCCGCTCCTTTTGGAGTACCTATCTGGAGTCTGATCATGCCCTGGTCCGCGCCAATCTTACCTTACTTTTCAATGGCCGAAGAAATGACCGCCATCAACGGATTGATGTTAGTAAACTGGCTACAACTTCTGTTGCAAGTAAGTATCGAGGTGAGCTAGCTACCCTCCCACCGAAATGTATAGATGAGCATTGGTTGCATCTTCACGACGCCATGAAAATGGCGTGGCCGTTGTATTAAAGAAGATTGGGTAAGTACCTCTTCCATAAATATACCTCACAGGTCCTTGGAATATATGATAGATCATTACAAAAAGAACATTTTCAAAGAGTCAGGAACCGGCAGGCACCAAAAATCATACCGATTATACAGCAATATGTGCTGCCGGGCACTACTGTTTATACGGATGATTGGAGAGCGTACAGGTGTCTAGGTAGACTGGGATATGTGCATGAATTCGTTATACATAAGCGCCATTTCGTTGACCCTACTACTGGGGAGCACACTAACAACACAGAAGCTATGTGGTCAAGACTGAAAGAGTTTTTGTGACCCTAGGGTCCCTAGGCCATGACAGCTATCATGGCTCCAGAGGCAGACTACTGTGGAGCCATATAAATGAATTCATTTACCGCATGCAATATGATTTTAGAACTTCTGAACCTATATCCAACCTTGATAAGTTTTTAACTCATATAAGAGAACAGTATCCACTTTAATTCTTTGGTTTTGTATAAATTTTTACTTTACATTGTCTTCTGATTGGCTAATATTGCCCAAGGTCATTTTAAGATTCGTTCAAAGGTCGTCCATGTTCTTTAGTCTCGCCGTCTTCTGGTTGTACATTTCAGTTCCTCTCATCACTACCCTTCTCTTTTTTTCCTTCTTTTATATATACACATCTTCTTCCTTCTCGCATTCTCATTATTTTGTGTGGCGTATATGTATTTGGTGCCCTTTTGTACCAATATATATGCGTTTAAATAAATAATAAATAGAACACCAAGAGTGGGTGCACCTTCGCCATTCCAAACGATTTTGAGCCATGCCATTCAAGGTCTCTAACCATTGATTGCTATCATGTCGCGGATCCCAACCAGGAAGTCTAGACCTACCAACATGGCTCAGTCCACTTGTCAGTGACTTCATGGATTCGTGCCACGTTTCGGTCTGACCACTACTTCATCAATCGATTTGCCATCCTTACCTATTAAAATCACGAGTGGGTACTCCATGTTCGTATTTTTCGCAACCGTTAGTCAGCTTAGATAAAACGCTTCCCGATATATTGCTAGCCTTATGTTCCGAAACATCACAAGTAAAAATACTAGGTGTGACATACCTGTTGAAATTGCGCGGTAGTTCTTCAACTACTGAGAGGAATTGTGCACGAGAGTCTGCCACTGAATGCTAGTGCAAGTCAGCACCAGGCTAAGATATTGTCGAACCGAAATGGAATTAACTGAAACGAGGAGGGCGAAAAGGTCTTAATCTCACATAACTTAGGAGTCTGTTCTGCCGTAATGAATATGAAGTAAACCAGTAAACGAGAAAAAATATCCGAAAATATAAAAGATGTATCACAGTTTATTAAAAAAAATTAAAAGGTGATACATGATGTTCCAACTAGGAACAACTCGCAGTTCACTGTTTGATGTACCAGATCTCGTTGGTTGCACCATTAATCAGAGGTCATCAACGCCTTTACACGCAACACCTTTATAATCGAAGTATGCCAATCCAGTCAAATAAGAAGTAAGAAATAAGTGGTTCGAAGATATATTTGGAAGGCTAGCGATATATCCGGAAGCGTTTCATCTAAGTTGGCTAACGGTTGGGAGGGATGCGTAACACAGTGTACCCACTCGTGATCTGATGCGCGCCTTTAGCTGGGTGAATCCAGTAAAACTAATGCTGTCTGTATCAATATCGAAGACTTAAGGAGCTATTTATTTCGGGGATATATTTACCATGACATGCTTAACGTCAACTGATCGGTTCTATCGTACAGCACAGACCTAATGGTCAAAATGCTTGTGTATTACGTGTTTGAAAAGCTGAACTTGGCCACTCACTCCTTCACTTTCTCAGGATTTGATTGATAAACGTCCATAGCCACTACTTATGAGTAACTGCAAGCAATCTTGACAGCCGACCTTCCATCGCCGATTTCTCACAATGCTACTAGATTAGGCTGGTCCGTCTTCTGTTTAGTCCTATTTTTGAGTGGTAAGTCAAGTCTGATATATATATATATGTATACTTACTTACTAACTTACGCCTGTTACTCCCAATGGAGCATAGGCCGCCGACCAGTATTCTCCAACCCACTCTGTCCTGGGCCTTCTTTTCTAGTTCTATCCAGTTCTTGTTCATTCTTCTCATGTCTGTCTCCATTTCTCGGCGTAATGTGTTCTTTGGTTTTCCTCTTCTCCTTTGACCTTCAGGATTCCATGTGTGGGCTTGTCTTGTGACGCAATCGGGTGATTTCCTCAAAGTGTTCCCTATCCACTTCCAGCGCTTCTTCTTGGTTTCTTCCTCTGCTGGAATCTGATTTGTTGTCTCCCACAGTAACTTCTTGCTGGTGGTGTCTGGCCATCGGATCCGAAGTATCTCGCGTAGACAACTATTAATAAAAACTTGTATCTTCTGGATAATAGCTTTCATAGTTCTCCACGTCTCCGCCCCATACAGTAGTACTGTCTTCACATTTGTATTGAAAATTCTAACCTTGGTGTTGGTTGACAATTGTTTTGAGCTCCAAATGTTTTTCGGTTGTAGGTGTGGAGATAGAACCTTAAAACCTATTTTGTAAATAATTTTTCATAGTTTTCGCATGTATTTTCATATTCTGTACATTAAGCATTAAACAATTGTACTTGTTGTTTAACTGTATTACTTTGAACGCTTGTAACACTTCTTCCTTCCGTTTTGAGTACAACATATCGTGCCACTGTTAATGCTCCTCAACAAATACACTCTAATTCACGTCTGCATCGTTCTGCCCTGTCTGCTAATATGTTGAACGAAATATTAATTGCATACCATCTACGTTTATAGACAATTGCGACATTCTTATTGAATTCTACGCTTGGTAAAACTACTGGATCTATATCGTCCATATTGGGATTATTAATCTTTTTATAATTGTGGAGTATCTGGACCAAACCCAGCCGAACACGCAATAGCCTGAAGACTTAAGTAACGTCCCTTAATTTGTTATTTTCGTGTGTAATTACTTATTAACTGTTAATTGTTACATAAACTACAGACATAATATTTTTGTTGCTAATTTTTTGGTTATCAAACATTTTGGTCCACCACAATTATTTGGTGAGCCTCGATTATTTTTTTATAGACATTTTATATATATAGCCACATAATTTAGTATTATTATTAATTGGCACGACCCCATTTTTTGTTTTTGACATTATGGGCTCCCCTAATAAACGTATCGATATTGATAGCCCATTAACCAGCCCCTTTCATTCATCACAGCCAGAAGATAATGTTTTAAACTCAATCAACACTATTTCTGAACTAAGATTACCAACATATGGTGTTAATAATCCCAGGATCTGGTTTGCACAGGTTGAGGCATTATTTTTGGCGAGGGGCATACGTTCACAAGCGACTAAATATGCCCATATCGTCGGTGCACTACCTATAGATGTAGCAACGGAAGTCAGTGACCTGATAGATAACGTACCAGAAACGGACCCCTATGACAAAATAAAAGCTGCAGTGATCCACCGTACTTCGCAGTCTGATGAAAAACGCTTACAGCAACTACTCACCGCATGCGAGTTAGGGGACAAAAGACCTTCACAGTTGCTTAGACATATGAGACAACTATCAGGCCCTTACAAGTTAGACGAAGCATTACTTAAGCAGATATGGTTACAAAGGTTACCATATAACGTCAGACAAATCCTCAGCATATCAGGAGCCTCTGTCAGTCTTGATGACTTAGCAGACATGGCTGATAAGATGATAGAAATATATCCTGATAGTCACGGCGTTAGCGCGATACAATCCTGAAATACAGAAAACATGAGCGACGCACTCAACATCCAACAACAAATAACACTGTTAACACAGCAGCTAGCATCACTGCAGGCGACTGTTTCCACCATCCATTCTCGACCTCCCAGATCTGCGTCCAGAAGGAGATCAGTATCCAGACATCGTCTTAGGTCACCTAAGCGGGCAGCCGGAATGTGTTGGTATCATTCGAAGTATGGTGAGAAAGCACGTTGTTGCACAAAACCGTGCAACTTTAAGACAAACAACCCAATCTATCAGGGAAACGAAGCGGCCAGACAGTAACGGCGGCAGCTGCTACTGGCCAACATGTTAGCCGCCTATTTCACGTCAGGGATCGCATTTCTGGCTCGGACTTTTTAGTCGATACTGGAGCAGAAATCAGCATCATCCCACTCCATCTCTCCCGCAGACAACAGACAACAAGCACTAAATTGTCCTTAATAGCGGCTAACGAATCAGTTATCAAAACTTACGGAGAACAATCTCTTATATTAGACCTCGGGCTCCGCAGAAGATTCACATGGGTATTCATAGTTGCTCAAGTCAAACGACCCATCCTCGGGGCCGATTTTCTTAGTGCGTACAACCTGTTAGTAGATATGACCAACAAGAGACTAATCGACGTAAACACACGTTTACAGGTAAATGTTGCGCTCTCCAATGACAACGAGATCCATGGTGTTCGAATAATGAAACCTGTGAGCAACATCTTCAACGACATTCTAACAGAATACCAGTGCATTACGAAATCAGATTACCAAAAGGAGGGTAACCCACAGCTGGTGCAACACCATATCACTACCACCGGACCACCCACCCGCGCCAGGGCGAGAAGACTCTCTCCAAGCAAGTTGCAGTTCGCTAAGAGAGAATTCGAACACATGATGCAACTTGGAATAATCAGACAATCTAACAGTCCTTGGGCCTCGCCGCTGCATATGGTCCCCAAGAAAGATCAGGACTGGCGCCCATGTGGAGATTATCGCCGATTGAATAACCAGACTATCCCAGACCGGTATCCGATCCCTCATCTACATGATTTTTCGTTAAACCTACATGGAAAACAGATTTTTTCAAAGTTGGATCTCGTCCGAGCATACCATCAAATACCGATGGCACCTGAGGATATCGAAAAAACAGCCGTTATCACACCTTTTGGCTTGTTTGAATTCTTGAGGATGCCTTTCGGACTTAAAAACGCCGCTCAAACCTTTCAGAGATTTATGTACGAAGTAACTAGAGGTTTAGATTTTGTGTTTGTCTATATCGACGATGTTTTGATCGCTAGTTCTTCCACTGAAGAACATATTCAACACTTACACACGCTTTTTGAACGTTTCAAAAGTTATGGTGTTGTAATCAACCTTTCGAAGTGTATATTTTGCGCCTCATCACTGGAATTCCTGGGACACCACATTGATTCCCAAGGAATTAAACCACTTGAAGATAAAGTCAAAGCCATAACCAGCTATCCAGAACCAACCTCAGTAAAATCACTACGTCGTTTCCTTGGAACTTGTAATTTTTATCGACGATTTCTACCAAATTGTGCCGATGTACTACAGCCATTGACAGATTTACTGAAAAACGATAAATCAGGTACCATGAAAGAAAAGAACCAAACATTCAAGCTACCTGCAGACGCCAAAGTAGCATTTGAGAAAGCTTAATCCATGATTGCTAATGCTACCATGCTCCAACACCTGAATACTGACCCCACAACACTGTTGATCCTATGCACGGATGCTTCACAAAAAGCCGTCGGGGCAGTATTACAACAGCGGGTAAACAACACGATTACCCCCATTGCCTTTTTCTCCAAGAGATTATCACCTGTACAAGAGCGTTATAGCACATTCGGTCGTGAACTCTTAGCCATGTATTTAGCCGTTAAACACTTCAACTTTTTGCTACAGGGCCGGGATTTTACCATCATGACGGATCACAAACCCCTGTGCTACTCCTTTAGTATGTCGCATGACAGACATTCACCACGCGAAGCAAGACAGCTTGATTACATCTCACAATTCACCACAGACATTCAGTTTATCAAAGGTCACTCCAACATTGTAGCAGATGCGTTGTCGAGAAAAGACATCAATGTAGTTGCATTCAACCATGATGTCAACCTAGAAATAATCGCAAAACTTCAAGCAGACGATGCAGAGTTAAAAACCTGCAAAGAAAAGTCTCGCCTGAATCTCCAACCTGTACCCATCCCATTCTCCGACGCATCCATCATCTGTGACACATCAACAGGTAACAATCGTCCCTTTGTTCCACTTGCATGTCGCCAAAAGTTATTCCAACACTTGCATGGTTTATCACATCCGGGCATCCGAGCTACTACAAACCTGATAACTGAACGTTTTGTTTGGCCGAAAATCAATTCAGATATTAAACGATGGACACGTGGTTGCCTTCAGTGTCAACGTAGTAAGATCCAAAATCATACTATTAGTCCAATCGGAAAATTTCCTATTCCTGATAGACGTTTTCAGCATATCCATTTAGATTTAGTAGGACCTCTACCTTCGTCAAATTCTTTTACTCACATTCTCACGGCAATAGACAGATTCACTCGATGGGCCATTGCATGCCCCATCAAAGACACATCAGCTGAGACTGTAGCATCCGTTTTTCTAGACCGATGGATATCGCACTACGGTGTACCGACAACCATCACAACTGATCGTGGTCCCCAGTTCCAGTCTATCCTGTTTCAGAAATTCACAAGACTTCTGGGCGTAAAACACATCAGAACCACAGCTTACCACCCAGCAGCAAACGGCATGGTTGAAAGATTTCACCGGCAATTAAAAAGCTCACTCATGGCTCAAACTGATTCAACAAAATGGAGTGATGCCTTGCCGCTTGTTCTCCTTGGAATTCGTGCCACGGTGAAGGAAGACATAGGTTGTACACCCGTCGAGTTAGTCTATGGTACAACTCTAACGTTACCGGGCCAACTAGTCAACTGTGAACCTACAACGCAAGAAGATGCTACTCATTTCGCAAGTTGCCTATTACAAGTGATGCAGAACATTAGAGCAATACCACCGCGAGAATACAACAATCCAGTCCATCTCGACAAACATTTAGAAACGTGCAAATTTGTTTTTGTTCGAGTAGACGCGGTGAAAAAGCCACTGACACCACCATATGAAGGTCCGTATAAAGTAATAAAACGCACTTGCAAATATTTCATTATCAACAAAAACGGGAAAAATGAAACAATTTCCATAGACCGAATAAAACCAGCTTTCTACGAACCCCCTCAAGCCACTGATGACAATACGGCGAACAAACAATCACTCCCATCAATTGCTAAGAAACAAGAGGAAGAGGAAAAACTCAGCACTACACCCTCTTGTTTAACACGATCCGGGAGACTTATTAAAAACCCAAACGTTATGTACATTTTATGGTCTAACACAATCAATCAGTTGCATGCATTACTTTGTGAAGTTACGCAATCTTCTAATAAAAGATATTTATTTCCCCTACATGTACATTTAATAACTACATTTATTTGTTATCACTGGTTTAGCCAATTTTTTTTTAATAAGAAAAATTGTCATAGTAATAAACGAGTGATTGCTAACTAACTGTTTATTAAATTCATTCATTTTTTTTAAATTTTATGACTCTATTAACAGCTTTCCACATTTTATTATTATTGTTAGCGAACCAAAGCTTTTTAATGCTCGTTTTTTTTCAGTTTCATTTTGCGTAGCATAGCCTATATTATTAACGTGCCATTTATTCCTATCTCCACCATTTTTTTTCCGTTATTACAGTAAATACTACTTTATGTACATTTGTATACAATATTTCTCAATTTTTGTTGTTCATATTGTAATCAGTGTTACCTCCGGACACTCTTGGGGGAGCTATGTGGAGATAGAACCTTAAAACCTATTTTGTAAATAATTTTTCATAGTTTTCGCATGTATTTTCATATTCTGTACATTAAGCATTAAACAATTGTACTTGTTGTTTAACTGTATTACTTTGAACGCTTGTAACACTTCTTCCTTCCGTTTTGAGTACAACATATCGTGCCACTGTTAATGCTCCTCAACAAATACACTCTAATTCACGTCTGCATCGTTCTGCCCTGTCTGCTAATATGTTGAACGAAATATTAATTGCATACCATCTACGTTTATAGACAATTGCGACATTCTTATTGAATTCTACGCTTGGTAAAACTACTGGATCTATATCGTCCATATTGGGATTATTAATCTTTTTATAATTGTGGAGTATCTGGACCAAACCCAGCCGAACACGCAATAGCCTGAAGACTTAAGTAACGTCCCTTAATTTGTTATTTTCGTGTGTAATTACTTA
The DNA here is from genome assembly GCA_944470415.2 of Schistosoma rodhaini. Taxonomy (NCBI): domain Eukaryota; kingdom Metazoa; phylum Platyhelminthes; class Trematoda; order Strigeidida; family Schistosomatidae; genus Schistosoma; species Schistosoma rodhaini. The sequence goes on from OX104044.1 coordinate 27,693,040, forward strand.
TTAACTGTTAATTGTTACATAAACTACAGACATAATATTTTTGTTGCTAATTTTTTGGTTATCAAACATTTTGGTCCACCACATAGGTATGCTGCTCTTGCTTTGCCGATCCGCGCCCTCAAATCTGCATCTGATCCACTGTGTTCATCAATGATGCTGCCCAGATATGTAAAGGTTTCCACATCTTCCAAAGCTTCTCCGTCAAGTGTAATTTGATTGGTGCATATTGTATTGTATCGGAGTCTTGCTTTTCTCTTTGTTTATATTGAGACCTACTGCTGCTGAGGCTGCTGCTACACTGGTCGTTTTCTCCTGCATTTGTTGTTGCGTTTGTGATAGAAGAGCCAGATCATCCGCGAAGTCTAGATCGTCAAGCTGCATCCTGCCTGTCCACTGTATCCCATGCTTTCCTCCAGTCGTTGACGTCTTCATGATCCAGTCGATGACCAGGAGAAAGAGAAAGGGTGAGAGTAAGCAACCTTGCCTAACACCGGTCTTTACCTCGAATGAGTGGGTGAGTTGTCCTTGATGAACACGGTGGATCAGATGCAGATGTGAGGGCGCCGATCGGCAAAGCAAGAGCATCATACCTACAACTGAAAAACATCTGGAGCTCAAAACAATTGTCAACCAACACCAAGGTTAGAATTTTCAATACAAATGTGAAGACAGTACTACTGTATGGGGCGGAGACGTGGAGAACTATGAAAGCTATTATCCAGAAGATACAAGTTTTTATTAATAGTTGTCTACGCGAGATACTTCGGATCCGATGGCCAGACACCACCAGCAAGAAGTTACGGTGGGAGACAACAAATCAGATTCCAGCAGAGGAAGAAACCAAGAAGAAGCGCTGGAAGTGGATAGGGAACACTTTGAGGAAATCACCCGATTGCGTCACAAGACAAGCCCACACATGGAATCCTGAAGGTCAAAGGAGAAGAGGAAAACCAAAGAACACATTACGCCGAGAAATGGAGACAGACATGAGAAGAATGAACAAGAACTGGATAGAACTAGAAAAGAAGGCCCAGGACAGAGTGGGTTGGAGAATACTGGTCGGCGGCCTATGCTCCATTGAGAGTAACAGGCGAAAGTAAGTAAAAATTATATATATATATATATATATATATATATATATATATATATATATATATATATATATATATATATATATATATGCTATCCTGTTCCCCAGCACTAACTGTCAGAAACTTACTGTACTCCTCTGATCCTTGGACCATGTCAGAGTGTCAATATGGACAAAAATTCAGCATTTCCCTATATCTTATTTCCGACATTTGGCAGAATCTTGTCAGGAAATCCAGATGATTATCCTGAAGTACAATGAGAGTAATCATCGACCTTGATTATATTATACGTGTGTTCAATTTTTGATTCATCGTTTTTTCATTCATTAAGGCTGTTTAAAATAATACTGAAGCAGTTTGCATTTTTATTCGACGATTGAAAGGTTCAAAATCCTGTTGAAATCATGAACAAATGTATTCTAGACCACGAATAAAATCCCGGAAGCACTGAACAGTTTCTTCGTCTAAGTGTTAGAACCCTCGGCGGAGAGAACTTCCGATAATGCACATAGGACTCGAAAGAAGACATAAATACCTCACTTATAGCCCATTGAGCAAGCACCTACCGGTAACGATGTCGAGCTCACAAATCCCTTCTTACTCCATGATCCGAAACCCATTAGAACTGGAAGTTGAAAATGATAGGATGTGAACTTTATTTCGGATTACTCCATTTTATGGAGTCTACTGGCATTATTATTGCCACTACTGTATAATCCAAACTAAGTTTAGGTGAAGAGTATCTGTCTATTTACGTAGAGACGCGTGGACTCCAATCGAAATCAGAACAAAGTGATTGAGTTAACAACGGTCCTAAATAGATAATATCACTCAGTTATTCAACTAATAATTGTTCCCACAATAATTGATCGAACGCACCAAAAAATAAGTGTTATTCTATCCTTCCTGGATAGATCAAGCAAAAATCCGTTCAAAAGATAATAGTTTGTTGCTTCATAGCACAAAGTGTTTCCGATTCTGGGAAAGTGCTTCAAGTCACAACCCAAATGCACGATCCCAGTCAACTCAAGCAACACAATCAAAGAGGGAACAATCAATACGTCTGCCTCTAAGAAATAAAATGTTCAAATAAAGAAGCCAATGAGAAAAAGCTGCAAATGTTTGCATGTAGGGATTTTCACACACAAAGCCTTCGAAATGGATCTTACAACTACTTTCTATAAAGGATATAAGTCATAACTACTTGATCTATTGAGAAAAAAATATATGGTGCTAAGTCGTCCAAATGAAAGTATTGAGAATATCACCATGAATCAAAAGGATTAAATCTCAAAATCATCCTTGTTTCTGTTTGATACCAACAAGTTTCTTAGATAAAAATTTCGAGATGACACAGAACAAACTGAGCAGAAATCACTTCAAAAAGATTACTAGTGAAAATCTCTTGGAACAAATTAGGCCAACTGGATTCATTGTTCCACGTTTATATAACCTCCCAACAATATAAAAAATTTTTTGCGCCGTTTATTTGACATGAATAAGTTGCGACATTGTGGGATTACTAAATGGTTGGCTTAAATTCTACAACCATTCGGAAATCAACTAAGTAGATACTCCAATGCTAAATAAGTTTTCTGCGTCAATGTAACCTGAAAATGATGCCATTAAACGTGACCTCTGTTTTCACATTTGTATCTCCCACGACACCAAATTTAAACTATACGAAATTTATAGATAGAATGATGGTGTGGAGATATGGTCTCCACCCATCCTAGCTAACAATACTTAGAATAATAGTTGGCAGTTTCGATTTATGCAAGAGAATTTGGTTATTTGTGACAAAAATACCCGTTTCAACACCCTGGGTAAGTTCAGTATTTGCCATCAATCAATTAAGTTTACAGCAGAATCAGATTTCCGCTTCCAAAGTATTTTGTTAAAGAGACCAAGAAGTTCACTACAATGATATATATATAAAGCCAACCTGAAATGACTAGTAGACGAATCTCCAAAGTTGGTTGCCACTGAAGCAAGCTAGAAACCTTACCCCTTCTCTGTACACGAGGAGTAGAAAAATCTGAACCCAGTATACCACTGATGTCAAACTTGATAGACTAAAGAAGGTAACGACCAACAATACATATCCATCTAGATTCGTTGATAGAATTCTGGGACCAGAATAACAGTGTGTCTACATAGTACCAAATAAGACTCTACTTATGGACGTTTAGTCTAAAAATATACCGTGGCAGATATTCTCGAAATCACTCCATTAAGTTAGACTTCATATCGTCTTTTCGGGTCGGCATTTGATTCGTAGTTGTGTGAAAGACAAGCTCTCATTTCGGTCCACCTCAACGAGGACCTATCGCGTAACCTTCTGATGTGGAGCAGGTTTTACTGGTCGCATAATCCGACTCCTTTCGAAAGAGCATTGCAGAATATTACCCCACCTGATCATCTAAAGGACTACAGAAGTCAATCCTGGAACATCTAGTTGGTACTAGCCACTCAGCCTTCCAAACCATTCACGATCACAAAGATCGGTTAAAAAAAGTGAAAAACTTGTGCATAGTGGTGACCATAGCTATTCACTAACTCAAGCCCTACCTTTGTGTATAAAGGTATGTCCCGCTCACTATCCTACCAATCTCAGTCTTACTTTCTATCCTCCACAGTTTATCGTCTTTTCCACTCCCTAATAATTAGTTTCCACAACTAACAATAAGCCATTATTGCGACTTCTAATTATTCTGTTCTTAGGATTTAACAACCGGATAATTATCTTCACATCAACACTTTTTATTAACCTTTAGATTATTATACAACTCCCATTCAATGTTAGACTTTTGTAAACAGTTTATGACGCAATAGCATTTCAATTCTTTGAAAATTATTGAATAAATACCAATTTACACCATATACTTGTATGCTCTAAATAACATTTATCCATTTTCCAGTTCGTGCACATTCTCGAATCATGGGTCTCTACTATTTCAACGTTGAACTCGCTAGCCGGTCGAACTGTTCTTGAAATCATTTTACTTAAAGACCTCTTGGTATAATTTGATCTTGTTAGCATTGAAATAAATGGTACCGGTACCCATCACGTATTGATCATCATCCCGTTTACAATTTTGACAAATAAGTCAGATCCATGGCAAGCCCGATGGTGACGAGGATGAAGTTCGACTTTAAAACGTGTTACAGTACTTTTTTTAAAATAATCTCTCGTACGTTTGGTGGACCGAATTTGTCTTACATAATGGACTGTTGCTAACCAAACTAATGTCATTCCAATAATAAGATGGAGGCGTGTTAAGGCAATCGATAAACCGTAGTAATCCACATGAGCCACGTCAAAGCATATATAAATACTGTTCTTGTTATATTTATAATAGTCTGCAACAAATAGACAACTGCCAAAGAAATAAAGAGTACGTATACAACACAATGTATTTATTATTTTTGAAACCATTTCATCCTAAAAAAGGATGAAACATGAAAGCGCGAATAGAAAGATAGTACGCAAATTTATCATAGCTTTTCATTAAGTTTCACACTGTAGAAAGATAAAGAAACGGGCATAGAAACGAATACGTGAAATAGAAGTGAAAGCAATGGGGTAGTTAGGAACAAAAGCAATCGTGCCTATGGTGGCGAAGTGTCGTGAGATTAGTTAGAAGCATGTATAAAAATAAACCTAAGAAACACAAAACGTTTATGTAAGAATGAAAGTAATACGATGCAGAAAGAATGTGAAAAACGGTAAAGTATATGGATGGAAATTACTAATATCCAAGAAAGGATTTTAAGAATGGGGTTTACATAAAAAGTAACGTAACATTTCCAAACCATTTTCTTTATGAGATCGCAACTGTAACATTTTCCGGAACCATAGCGTCCTAAAAAAGAAAAATTATGGTTTATATATATATATTTAAAACTGAAATACGGGTTTTATGACTCAATCGCAGAAGTTAGTTCTGGACGCAGAGCTATTATGATTCTGTATTAATAATGAGCATATCTAAGACCCAGTATATATCGTTGACAGATAAAACCGTTTTTTTAATCTTTTCACTGAGGATAAAAAGACAGTAAAACATGAGTTCTGAATTGCCGTCTCAAAACTATTCCGAAAAACTATCAGGCACTAGGAGAAAGAAAACCTAAAACTGCCCCCAAAACGTATTAGGAATGTAAGCTTTAATAAAAAATGACAGTAACTCAAAATTTGTCTGTTGTTTCTTTGGGGGACCCATGTAATTTTATATTTTTCCCTTTAGTTTTACAGGTCTTACATATCTTAAAAACACCAATGTGATCAGAAATCAAGGAATAAGGTTTCCGGTCAATTGGAAAATTTAAGTAGACAATAGTAAGCAGTGTATAATGTTACACAAGTAAAGCACCCAGTAAGAAATGCATTCATACCTGTAAATCCAAATCCGTTTCTATCAATCCATTAATTTGAAGCAGTTGATACTGAGGTTGAACTAACTGAGCCATATCTACACGCATACTTCCTAAAACATCCATCCAATTATATGATCCGAAAGAAAGATGAGATAAATCTATACTCGGACTAGATATAGAATAATCAGCTGCTTTGATAACTTGACGCATAGCTTCAGCCGATACATCAGGATCTAGAACAATGAGAGCTAACGGTTTGTCATCTTCATCAACCTAAAAAAAAGAACAGTTAAAGGATTAATACTTAAAGGTTTACTGATTTCCTGAAAAAATAAAACGAAAAGAGGCGAAAATTAATACTTAAAAAATAATGAAGTACATGAGATATTTTATTTATTTATTTAAACACATAAATATTGGTACAAGAAAGCACCAGATAAATATGCGCCGCACAAATCTCACTCGATTTGTGTGAGGGCTGTGATACTGCCCAGGTGCCCAGACTGAAGCAGGTAGTTTTCTTAGGAGGCCACACCCCGAGCCTTTGGCCTAGAGGTCTAACCCACAAGGCAGTGGAGCATCGTGAGGAGATGCAGTCCCATGGTAGCCGGTGACCAATAGCTGGTTCATTCGCCATTTGTTCCTTCAGGATCCTGGAGCCCATGTGCACCATTGGTTTGGAATCAGGGTTTTCCAACTCCCCTAGGTGGACTCGCCTTGTCCACCAACCCGGTTAAAGCGCCGGACATTCTCTTTTCGTCCTCTCAATTTCGTAAACAACACCCCCGCCACGAGAAGGCAGTGAGTAGGACTTCCCTGGCAGAGGCTACATATTCGCTGGCCGTGTGAGAGCATTTCGAGAGGGAGAGCGGATTCTCCCCACTCTCGGCCGTACCAGGGCATTTGGGGCATGAGATAACTTGTGGTCTGAATTTTCAAAAATTGATCGTTTGGCTTATGGATGGAAACTCTCAGAATATTCTAATAACACTTCCTAAAAGTTTCTATTGGTGACACATAGGGTTACTTATTTATACATTAAATATTGTGAAAATTAAAAAAAAACTAGGAAGTAAAAGAAAATTTAAGGTCAAATCCTAAAAATTTAAGAGTAAATTGCTTTTCCCTTACACTTTTATCACACAGGAGGGCTTAGTACTTACAATCTTTAAAAGGACAATGACAGTCACAAAATGATAAATAATATCAATATATATATATATATATATATATATATATATCAACGATGCTACATAAATCATTAAACAAAATTATAATCCCATACAACACTAAAAAACGATCCCATAAAACATTATGAAATAAATACTTACTTCGACACCGATAACTACACGACTGTGACCTTCATGTTGTAATAGCATTGGAAGTGTGACAGACTTCGAGCAATAAAAAGTTACGAAAAAACAATATAGTAAACATTAAAAACACTAACGAGATACTATTCAATCAAGAGTATATGCAGTTACATCAGGGGTATACCTTAAAACCAACACCTTAATGTTTTGTTAATGACCTTAAGCTTTCCCGAGCCAAACTAAAGTGAAGAAGGATTAGAACTTGAGAAGTACAAGCTGACAGCTAGGTACTTTAGCCGTGAAACTATCGCTCTACGAATCAAGGTGACGAATGACAGGTAAAGTCAGAGTAACTAAACAATGATGCGTTATGAAAATAAGAGCAGTAGGTACAAACACATCGATAAACAAGCATTATGGCTAAAGAAAAGTAAAGTTTCAACTGCTCCGTTACTTTACGCTTACTGATGCACTTTCTAGTTTCAAAAAATTAAGAGACGCTACTACAGAACTTTGCTGAATATAAAATGAACATTTGTTACCAGATATGTATATCCAGAGGTAAATAAGAAGTGCATACACAATTTACGTTACGCCTTTGAATATTTATAACAGATCTTTGTTATACTGAAGTGAAAGCAAAGTGATGATATGATTTAATGGATTATTTCAAATATTAGGCTTTACCGGACGTTAAAAAATTTATTTTTGCATACTTATTCACATGAGCCAGAATCAGTCACGTATTGCAAATAGAATGAGTCAAGTTTAAACACAGGAAAAAGTTTAAAAAATTGAAAAAAGATATCTAGATGAAACTGACGAAATAAGCAATAGAGCATTCAACAGAAATTAAAGGAGAAGAAATACGTACAAACGTTTAAAAAACTTTTAATTAACAACTACACGAAGAACTTAAAGAATAATACAAATAAAATCTTTATTAAAAATAGACTGTAAAACTTATGCTCTAATACTCCGGAAACGTTCATCGGTATTCTGGAAGAAGGTAGCAAGCAATTCAATCTAGTATCTTCCTCGAAAAAAGTCTAGATCTTAAATATACATATTTTGAGAACGAATGACCATTTAGCCTACTAATTTCACGCGTGAGTATAAGCTTGTATCGAACAATTAAATTTATGGCTCATTTGCTGTGAATAGTACACCACAGCAGCGTTTCCACTAAACAGTTTAGTCCCAGCTAGAAGAACTTAACGCTTTAAAACATTACCGACAGCAATGTTTATATCACTGTTAAATAAAAGTAGTGACAGTGAACAATGGTAGCTGACATTCTTGGTTGTTTTTAATCCACCTGACAACTCATTATACTACAACCACATGAATTCTTAATAAATTTGTTATGGAGGTCAGTCACTAACAGCAGGTCCATAACCTTGGGTTTCAGCCACAATTTTAGAGTGATGTTTAATGATACTACTAAGTCGTTCATGTCAAACTTATCCAAAACTGGGACCGTTTAGAAGTCAAGTTCTCCAACTGTTGAGACAGTTTGTACGACTTATGGAGTTTCAGTGAACAGTGGTTAATAACTTGGTGAGGTTGTTAAGTGTTCATTTTAGAGACCGTACGACGGATGTATGGCAAAGGTGGTCATCCATAATGATAATAATAATAATAATAATAAGTGTTTCAGAAATTATCAGACCGAGATTCGACGATCTTCCAAGATAATTTTCTCAACTTTGTAACCATAACTAGAGATAATGACTACTACAATGTTTGATCACCTATGGTACACTTTACAGTATTTCATAGTATTTTTTTATAGAAATCAAACACCTAAAATATTGAGGGATGTATAATCCTTGTTACAGTAGTTCCGTCATATGGCTTTACTTACTAACGTCTGTTACGCATTATAGAGGAACATAGACTGCCCACCAGAATTCTTTATCTAACTCTGTCCTGGGCAATCCTTTCCAGCTGTTTCCAATTCCCGATGAAATGTGTTCTTTCGTTTTCCTCTTTTCCGTTTAACATTACGATTCCAAGTTAGCGCTTGCCTCGTGATACAGGTTAGTGATTTCCCCAATGTATGTTCTACTCACCGAATTTCCTCTTCACCTGGAAGTTAGTTTGTTTTTCATCATAATAAATTGTTGCTGATGGTATCCGGCAAACGGACAGTAAGTATCTTGCACAGAAAATTGTTTAGAAATACTTGTACCATTTTGATGATAGTTGTGTTAGTTCTATAAGTATCAGCACCGTACAGTAGAACTGTCTTGACATTCATATTGAAGATTCTCACCTTGATATTAGTTGACAGTTGTTTTGAGTTCCATATGTTATTCAAGTGTAGAAGTGCTATCCTTGCTTTGCCAATCCTTGCCTTTACATTTGCATCAGATCCTCCTAGTTCATCGATGATGCTGTCCAGGTACGTGAACGTTTCCACCTCTTCCAGAGTTTCGCCACCAAGTGTGACTGGGTTGGTGTTCTCCGTATTGTATTTGAGGATCTTGCTTTTGCCCTAATGTGTGTTGAGGCCTACTGATACAGAGGCATCTGCTACACTGGTTGTCTTCATCTGCATTTGCTTATGTGTATGGGATGGAAAACTCCGCCTGTAGTTCTTCTAGAGTTACTGCCGGTCCCAAGCCCATAAAAAGGAGGAGGATTAGGCGGGGGGTTAGCGACCCCATCCCGTAGAAAAACTAAATCGCTAAAAAACTCTAACCAGAAAAAATTATTCAAACCATTTAAACTCTGCCCTCCAAGTTGAAGGAAGAATTATGACGCCTCATGATGAAAGCCGAAAGTCTTCGGAAGTCACGAGACCGATGCACCTTCTAACAACCAGAGCAACAAATTTTATAGGAACATGGAACGTCCGGACAATGTGGGATACCGTGAAGACCAGTCAAATAGCAATGGAAATGAGGAGATACAAATTGGCAGTACTTGGAATCAGCGCAACTCATTGGACACAAGCTGGACAGCAAAGGCTAAATATGGGAGAAATGTTACTGTACTCTGGTCACGAAGAGGAAAATGCTTCACACAATCAAGGAGTTGCTCTGATGCTGTCCAAACAAGCACGAATAGCACTTATAGAATGGGAATCTCATGGATCCATAATTATCAATGCATCATTCAAAACAAAGAAGGAGGGGATCAAAATGAATGTTATGCACCTACCAATGATAGCAAAGATGACGATAAAGATCAGTTCTATGAAAGGCTGCAATCAATTATAGCTAAGTGCTCAAGAAAGGACCTCACTATCCTGATGGGAGATCTAAACGCTAAAGTCGGAGTGGACAGCACAGAATGTGAAGACATAATTAGACGACATGGACTAGGAGAGAGAAATGAGAATGGGGAGAGATTTGCAAATCTATGTGCATCCAACAAATTAGTTATAGGCGGCACAATATTTCCACACAAACGCATACACAAAGCTACATGGATCTCACCGAACCACACCACAGAGAACCAAATAGATCAGATTTGTTTCAACAAAATATTCAGAAGGACAATGGAAGATGTGAGAACCAGGAGAGGAGCTGACATAGCTTCAGATCACCACCTGGTTGTGGCCAAGATGAGACTGAAGTTAAAGAAACACTGAACAACTGGGGAAACAGCATTACAAAGGTTCAATACAACCTTCCTTCGAGATACTAACAAGCTCAACGAATTCAAGATAACTCTCAACAACAGGTTCCAAGCTCTACAGTATCTACTGAAAGAACAAGAAACTACGATGGAGGACAACTGGAAAAGGATAAAAGAAGCACTAACTTCAACGTGTCAGGAGGTTCTGGGAACCCTGGAAAAGATTCAAGAAAGGAAGAACAAGAAGACAGCAATTAACAACAGCCGAACGCGAGCAGAGAAAGTCAAGGCGCAAGCAGAGTACGCAGAAGCAAACAGAGAAGTGAAGAAAAGCATTAAAGCCGACAAGCAGAAATACATGGGAGAACTAGCAACGACGGCAGAGAAAGCTGCAAGGGAAGGGAACATGAAACAACTATATGATACAACGAAGAAACTAGCAGGGAGATATAGCAAACCGGAGAGACCAGTCAAGGACAAAGAAGGAAAGATATCCACGGAGATTCAAGAACAGAGAAAAAGATGGGCAGAATACTTCGAGGGACTGCTGAATAGGCCAGCTCTATTGAATTCACCGGACATCGAAGCAGCACACACTGACCTTCCTATATCTGTCACCCCACCAACGATCGAAGAAGTCAAGATGGCCATCAGACAAATCAAAAGTGGGAAGGCGGCAGGACCTGACAATATACCAGCAGAAGCACTGAAGTCAGACATTGAAATAACTGCAAACATGCTTCACCTTCTATTCAAAAAGATTTGGGAAGAGGAACAAGTGCCAACGGACTGGAAAGAAGGATATCTCATCAAGATACCAAAGAAAGGAGATCTGAGCCAATGTGAGAACTACAGAGGCATCAGTTTGTTATCAGTACCAGGAAAAGTTTTCAACAGAGTGCTGCTGAATCGGATGAAAGACGCATTAGATGGTCATAAAATCGACGCACACTATCGGCTGATAATGAAAAGTAGTATTTAAGCCACCAGAGCTGCAACCAGGTAAGCAAATAAAAAGTAGAAATAAACAACGATATTTTTGTTGTTCATCCTAGTTTTTTAAACTTTTTGACCGAGCAACCCATAAATGAAGGCTAGGTGAGATCTAATGTAAAACAGTTCTCCATACACTATATGAGGGATTGTCTTAAAATAATTAGATAAAACACATTATTGTGCTCACATATATTCTAGTTTCGTCTGCTGATGTATTTTGAGCGATTAGGTAAAAATTTTGAAGTTTCAACGTGAGATGGAGCATGGTTTTAAGATATCAGAGACTATGTTTTGTAGGCAGATATTAAATTGCTAAGAGCTGAAAAGGAAGGAAGGCTGAAACAAACTACAGGAAAGGAAAAACTGATAGAGGTACTTGAAGACAAAATGCTACAGATAAACAACAAACGAAAATTACTTGATTCTTATTAGGAGGGATTTTCGTATCATAAAATCTTATAGAGAAAGAAACTTCTCAACTGATGACAACCGATAATAAAATGATCTTGAAGATAGTGCTACTATGTGACATGATAATTTGGGTGACATTAATATCACGAAGCTACAATTATCTGCTGTTGTATTTATCTTTAACTTTATTCTAAACGCTGAAGGACACTTTATTTTGCCTTATTTTTGTCTAATCTTGGCTTTTACCCACACAACAATCCAATTAGCGAAAGCAAGAGAGATGGAAAAGGCAGCGGCAATAGGTAACAGTAGGCAGCTATTCAGACTTATTAAAGAAACCGGTATTAGGAACCCGAATATCAGTGAAACCATCTCAGATAAAGATGGGCATATAATTCATTCTCAATCCAGGAGATTGGATCGATGGGCAGAACACTTTAGGGATCAGTTCAACTGGCCTTCAGCCACACTTCAATTACCCACGATCACCAGTCGTCCTGAATGGCAAATTGATGTAAGTCCTCCAACCCTCTGTGAGGTTGAAAAAGCTATAGGAAATCTGAAGCGAGGGAGAGCAGCAGGCCCTGACAGGTTTACGCCTGAGATTTTTAAGGATGGTGGTCCAGTACTAGCAGTGAGATTGACTGAGGTCTTAGGTAGAGTCTGGGAACTGGACGTAATTCCATCTGACTGGTCCCAATCACTGATTGTGCCAGTCTATAAGAAAGGACAAAAGTCCTCCTGTCACAATCACAGAGGGAACAGTTTGACTAATATAGTGTCTAAAATATTAGCTTCAATAATACTAGGTCGCCTAACCAAAGCTCGTGAAGAGCACACTAGAGAAAAACAGGCAGGTTTTCGACCTGGACGTGGTTGCATAGACCAGATATTCACCCTACGTCAGGTCCTAGAACACAGACACAAATTCAGACGTTCCACAATAGTAGTATTTCTTGACCTTAAGGCGGCATTTGACTCCGTTGATCGTGAGGTTCTATGGCAGTGTTTGTCACTGAAAGGAGTACCAAAGAAGTACATTAACCTCATAAAGGCTCTCTACTCGAACACAACTGGTCGAGTTAGAGCCTATGGCGAACTGTCATCAGAACTGATTACCACAAGTTGCCTTCGTCAGGGCTGTCCACTCTCCCCATTCTTGTTTAACTTTGTCATTGACATACTTTTAGAGATAGCACTTTCATCAGCTAAACCTCCAGGAGTTGAACTTTTACCGGGAGATTCACTTGTTGACTTAGAATACGCCGACGACATAGTTTTACTCGGTGAAGACGCTGACAACATGCAGAGTCTTCTGATCACTATAAGCAACTATGCAGGCATGTTCGGGATGCGATTCTCTCCCTGGAAGTGCAAAATGTTACTTCAGGATTGGGTTGCAGCGACACCTGAACTAATGATAGGGAGTGAAGTAGTTGAGCGTGTAGACCACTTCACTTATCTTGGGAGTCTCATCAGCCCTTGTGGTCTGGTATGTGACGAAATCTCAGCACGGATACAGAAGGCTCGTCTAGCTTTCGCCAACTTGCGTCATTTATGGTGTAGGCGAGATATCCGTCTATCAACAAAAGGACGGGTTTACTTTGCAGCAGTTCGCTCCGTCCTACTTTATGGCAGTGAAACATGGCCAATAAGAGTAGAGGATATTCGTAGGCTACTAGTGTTCGATCATAGGTGTCTTCGAAGCATTGCTCGTATATCCTGGGACCACCGGGTAAGTAATGCAGTTGTTAGGAAACGAGTACTAGGTAGGGATGGCAAATCGATTGATGAAGTAGTGAAACTTCATCAGTTGAGATGGCTGGGACATGTGTTACGTATGCCCGACCACCGACTGCCCCGACGTGCAATGTTTCATGGTGTAGGAGTAGGTTGGAAGAAAGCTAGGGGTGGCCAGACCAAAACGTGGCACAAATCAATGAAGTCACTGACAAGTGGACTGGGCCATGTTGGTAGGTGTAGACTACCTGGTTGGGATTCGCGAGATGACAGCAACCGATGGTTAGAGACCTTGAATGACATGGCTCAAAATCGTTTGCAATGGCGAAGGTGCATCCACTCTTTGTGTTCTACCAAATTCTAATCTTCTGAATTCCTCATGTCTTTATCTTTTTCTCTTTCCAAATTTATTTCACTGTACTATACTCCTTCAATAATTTCTTCAAACCCTAATCTTTTGGATTTCTGATTATACTCCTACTACTTCTACCACTATGGGATTTGAATCGACAACTGCATCTCTGTGCTAATGTGGTATGGCAACTGATGTACGTACGTACGAAGTTCTACATTGTGACTGACTGACTGAATTATCTTGTCACAACTATCACTCAATCTCTGTGTTCACGATCTTTATAAATTTCGAAAAAAGGAAATATTTTTAATACATGTTATGCTGTTTTAGCCAGTCTCATAATTTTCAGTCGCTTAACACTTAAGGAGTTGTCAAGTAATTTCTGTTTAGTTTATAATATCATTGAGTAAAGAGGAGCGAAGTATTTTCTATGACTGACAATTATAAATTACAGTTGTTAAATTATTTTTAAAGTTCTTTGACATGAAGAGAATCCACAAACAAAATTTCAAAGCATAACCTACGAAATGATGATCCACGTAAAAAGTTCAGATCAATTTTCTATCGTTATTTTAGTACGCGATATACTTTATATTGTACACAGAAAGAGAACTTTTCGAAATGGAAATTACTGTTATGAATGAATAAAAATTAAATTAAATTTTAGATATAGATTTACCTCATTCGATATTCCATGACTATTACCTGAGGTGATATAAGAGTAAATATGAGTTAAGAGGCTGTAATAGTAGAAAAAAGTGAAAACGAAAAGTGAGTCATGCTGTGTTTTCGTACGGTATCAATGTTTCATGTTAGCAGTGGAAAAATTAACAGAATACAAGAGATTGTGATAAAATACTGCAATATATTCAACGAAAAATATAATTTTCTTAAATGACTTAACAAAGTAAGAAGTTACCTACGTCCGATGTAGGCCGATTATGTAAAGACATTATATTAAACTCCGGAAAATTACATTTAAATATCATTTAACCAGACTCATGAATCAATATAAGGATTTTGCGGTTTACAATAACAGTAGATAAATAAAAACAGTTAACTCTACTTCCTCCAACTTTTAATAATTCTTAATTAAATGTTAATTTCTCCTTTACACTACTTATATTCTAAAAATAACGGCAGGAGTTAGTTCATATTGCTAACCTTTCAGAGAATCTAGACAGGCAAGACAGGAAACTGCATTTGTTTAAAGCGATGGCAATAAATGAAATATATGAAACAAATAGTATGTATATTTTCACTTTCCATTATATTTACAGAATACCAAAGATTTTACTTCCATAAATCACCTATAGATGCTATCACCGTCAAAAAAAAAACAATTTTCTGGACTGCAATTAGACTTGATTTATAATTACTTAATTACAATAATGATGTGGCATTACCAATCATGAGATTTCAAGAAAATGCAAGCCTTACTATGGGTGAGTTCCACCAGGGCCGGAAGGGGCACGACATTCTATGATTGACGAACGTATTCCTATTGATCCGAAAAGAGAAACCATATCAGTAGCACCTAGACATGCCGTACTGTCTACAATTCCAACGAGATTACGGCTATCTGTAGAAATCATGTCATCAGAACCTGTAGGATTGGCACCAGATGAAATTTTATTTGGATTGATCGTTGACGATATCTGGGATGCACCAAGTGGATCAAAACCAAGAGACCAAGCAGACTCTAAAAGAGCTTGTAGTTTCCATATGGATGGCATTGCCGACACAGCTACAAAGCAGAAAATTAACAAGATAAAACTTTTGAGGCCCATAAAAAATAGGTAAAAGAAGTTATGGGACATTCTAGATACCGGTCAATAATAAAGTCTAAGTTCATGGACTTAACTATCCTAGTGCTAAATTTTTGTAAATGGAACGAGGTTAAAACCTATGACTTATTTGATAAGGTTAGAGTTGAAACAGTTACGTTACAGCTCCCAAAAGACCTACAAGTAAGTAGCGTGACCCCGTCAAGTATGTGCGTCATCAGGTTCGTGCGAACATCAGATAGTAGTGAATGGATGTTGAGGAACATATATGAATTTAAAATAAAATTAAACACAAACAAACGACAAAACTCCTGGTAACTGGTTCATACTGTAAGGTAATAAAAACCTGAAATCCAATAAGTGTTAATACAAAAAAACAGGAATAATGCTTTCTCCTTAGTCCTATTTTTGTGCACTCGAACAGTTAACAAAGCAATAATTATTATCTTATACATATATTCTAGTATGTTTAGTTGTTCATACGATACTAGAATGCATGCTACAAACGTATTTACTTTAAATAATTAAATTTATTTGCAATTATATAGCAAAAGCTATTTCACCAAATAGCTTTTCAGGGTTACTTTATAACCAAAGTAAGATAGCTATATAACTCCGCCTGTAGCTCTTCTAGAGTTACTGCCGGTCCCAAGCCCGGGTAAAGGAGGAGGGTTGGGCATGGGGTTAGCGACCCCATCCCGTAGAAAAGCTAACTCGCTAAAAAAACGCTAACCAGAAAAAATAATCCAAACCATTTAAACTCTGCCCTGGGAGTTGAAGGAATAATGACGTCTCATGATGAAAGCCGAAATTCTTCGGAAGTCACGAGACCGATGCACCTTCTAACAACCAGAGCAACACTCTTTATAGGTACATGGAACGTCCGGACAATGTGGGAAACAGGAAAGACCAGCCAAATAGCAATGGAAATGCGGAGATACAACTTGGCAGTACTCGGAATCAGCGAAACCCATTGGACACAAACTGGACAACAAAGGCTAGGTACAGGAGAGATGCTGCTGTACTCCGGTCACGAAGGGGAAAATGCGCCACACACTCAGGGAGTTGCTCTAATGCTGTCCAGAGAAGCACGAAATGCACTTGTGGGATGGGAATCTCATGGACCCAGGATAATCAAAGCATCATTCAGAACAAAGAAGCAAGGGATCACAATGAATGTTATCCAATGTTATGCACCCACCAATGATAGCAACGACGATGATAAAGATCAGTTCTATGAAAGGCTGCAATCAATTATAGCAAAGTGCTCACGAAAGGACCTCACCATCCTGATGGGAGATCTAAATGCTAAAGTTGGAGTGGACAACACAGGATATGAAGATGTAATTGGACGACATGGACTAGGAGAGAGAAATGAAAATGGGGAGAGACTTACAAACCTATGTGCTTTCAACAAATTGGTTATAGGCGGCACAATATTCCCACACAAACGCATACACCCAGCTACATGTATCTCACCGGACCACACCACAGAGAACCAGATTGATCACATCTGTATCAACAAAATATTCCGAAGATCAATGGAAGATGTGAGAACCCGGAGAGGAGCTGACATAGCTTCAGATCACCACCTGGTTGTGGCCAAGATGAGACTGAAGCTAAAGAAAGACTGGACAACTGGACAAACAGCACTACAAAGGTTTAATACAGCCTTCCTTCGAGATACTGACAAACTCCATGAATTCAAGATAACTCTCAACAACAGGTTCCAAGCTCTACAGGATCTACTGAAAGAACAAGAAACTACTTTGGAGGACAACTGGAAAGGGATAAAAGAAGCACTAACTTCAACGTGTCAGGAGGTTCTTGGTCCTAAGAAGCACCATCACAAGGAATGGATCTCTATGGGGACCCTGGACAAACTTCAAGAAAGGAAGAACAAGAAACTAGCAATTAACAACAGCCGAACACGATCAGAGAAAGTCAAAGCACAAGCAGACTACGCAGAAGCAAACAGAGAAGTGAAGAAAAGCATTAAAGCCGACAAGCAGAAATACATGGGAGAACTAGCAACGGCGGCGGAAAAAGCTGCAAGAGAAGGGAATATGAAACAACTATATGATACAACGAAGAAATTGGCAGGGAGATATAGCAAACCAGAGAGACCAGTCAAAGACAAAGAAGGAAAGACAATCACTGAGATTCAAGAACAGAGGAAATGATGGGCAGAATACTTCGAGGAACTGCTGAATAGACCAGCCCCATTGAATCCACCGAACATCGAAGCAGCCCACACAGACCTTCCAATAGATGTCACTCCACCAACGATCGAAGAAGTCAAGATGGACATCAGACAAATCAAAAGTGGGAAGGCGGCACGACCTGACAATATACCAGCAGAAGCACTGAAGTCAGACATTGAAATAACTGCAAACATGCTTCACCTTCTATTCAAAAAGATTTGGGAAGAGGAACAAGTGCCAACGGACTGGAAAGAAGGATATCTCATCAAGATACCAAAGAAAGGAGATCTGAGCCAATGTGAGAACTACAGAGGCATCAGTTTGTTATCAGTACCAGGAAAAGTTTTCAACAGAGTGCTGCTGAATCGGATGAAAGACGCAGTAGACGCCGAACTTAGGGATCATCAGGCTGGATTCCGTAAGGGTCGGTCGTGCACAGACCAGATTGCAACACTACGGATCGTCGTTGAACAATCAGTTGAGTGGAACTCATCACTATACGTCAACTTCATCGACTATGAGAAGGCGTTTGACAGCGTGGATAGGAGAACATTGTGGAAACTTCTTCGACACTATGGAGTTCCTCAGAAGATCGTCAACATTATCCAAAACTCATACGATGGATTACAGTGCAAAGTGGTGCATGGAGGACAGCTGACAGATGCATTTCCAGTAAGGACCGGAGTCAGACAAGGCTGTCTACTCTCCCCATTTCTCTTCCTTCTAGTGATTGACTGGATTATGACGAATTCGACATCCGAAGGGAAATACGGAATACAATGGACTTCTCAGAATCAATTAGGTGATTTGGACTTCGCAGATGACCTAGCCCTCCTCTCTCATACACACGACCAAATGCAGATGAAGACAGCAAATGTAGCAGCAGCCTCCGCATCGATAGGCCTCCACATTCACAAAGGAAAAAGCAAGATTCTCAAATGCAACACGGAGAACACCGACCCAATCACACTTGATGGCGAAACTCTGGAAGAGGTGGAAACATTCAAGTACCTGGGGAGCATCGTTGATAAACAAGGAGGATCGGATGCAGATGTAAAGGCAAGGATTGGCAAAGCAAGGGCAGCATTTCTACAATTGCAGAACATATGGAACTCAAAACAACTCTCAACCAATTTCAAGGTCAGAATCTTCAATACGAACGTCAAGACAGTCCTACTGTATGGAGCTGAAACGTGGAGAACTACTACGGCCATCATCAGGAAGGTACAAGTATTTATAAACAGTTGTCTACGCAAAATACTCAACATCCATTGGCCGGATACTATCAGCAACAGCGTTTTATGGGAGAGGACAAACCAACTTCCAGCTGAAGAGGAAATAAGGAAAAGACGTTGGAAGTGGATCGGACATACATTAAGGAAATCACCAATGTGCATCACGACTCAATCCCTAACTTGGAATCCGGAAGGGAAGCGGAAAAGAGGAAGGCCAAAGAACACACTACGCCGGGAAATAGAAGCCGATATGAAAAGGATGAATAGCAACTGGAAAGAACTGGAAAGGAAGGCTCAGGACAGAGTTGGATGGAGAATGCTGGTGAGCGGCCTATGCTCCTCGACGAGGGGTAACAGGCGTAAGTAAGTAAGTAAGTAAGATAGCTATATACAACAGGTGGTTCAGACATTTTATATATTTATTCTTAGCACACATATTTGCTTAATCGTCCTATCAGAAATCTTCATTGGATGTATAAACTCACATCCAAAAAGACGTTTTCTAAACTCAGGAATCCGAAATAAAGATGAAAGTATACACTGAGCATTGCGATAACAACAAGCAAAATTTTTTTCCCATGGTTCCGATGCAAAGTGATCACAATCAACACTGATTAAATTCCATCGACTGTTAAGCCATCCGCTATTAATTAATTGCTTTAATGCATGAATAATACCTGGAAAATCGAAATAAAAATATATTATTAATAGCTAACTAATCCTCTTGTCTAATATGAGAATAAAATACATCATCAACGAGAACAAAATTGAAGTGATAAAATCTGTACATTGGCAGGTAAATACAAACTACTATAACCTATGAAAACACGATAGATGCACCGGAATCTCGATTAGAGACCTCATTAGAAAAACCATAGTCTGATTTCTGTAATAACCGGATTCCATCACGTTTCTACGTCAAATTATATATGGCTAAATTGACTCCAAAGAATTACTTTTCGGCTATCATAGAGGATACTTCAGCCGCAGATTCCTCCAAAATATATCCAGAAAGATTGAATAAAAAATCGATATTTTCCAACTAGAACTTTGTCTTTTGATGAAGGTAGAGACTGTAGGGAATATCTACGACTTTATTGCACTCCACCGTCATCACAAAAATTTAAAACACGACATTCATGTCATAATTTACAGATATTCCTAAACATATAAACCTATGCTCTCAGACTCCTCTCCAATGATATTAATAACTTTACTATTTTTACAGAACGAAAATCGTTTTTTTACATACAAATAGACGCATGTTATGTGAAGGAAAATGATAGCGTTATTAAAATAGTGAGGGAGTCTTGCATTAAAACAAGGGTAACGTAAGTTAAAAGATACTGTTCCAGTAGGAACACAAGATAATCTTTGTTCATTTTAAATATACACCGTTTGTGAATAATACAAAAACAAAAACTAAGTAAGGATCAATAATACTATGTGTTGAGTCATGTCAATAACGCCTCAAGCTACAGAATCGCAGTCCTTAAGACCTCATCTGAGAAGTAAATACGAAACAACAGATGATAACCAAAACATGAATACCATTTATTCTATAGCCTCATGCCGTGCACTGATTACCTATCTGGTTTTTTGTCAAGTCCTAGCAATAGTGAATAGTGCTCAGCACAAAAGTCGCCGAGCTATCGACGCAAACGTTTTGAGATAGTAATACATTAAATCATGGTCTGCACTATGCCAAATCACAAGCTGATGAACGTTAAGACCACTCACACGACGCTGCTACCGAATCCAATCCTTCATAAACAACAATTATACAGTATTTTTAAGTACTTCAGTTTAAGGACTACATTTCAATAGCATTGAACAAACTTACCAAAAATATACATGTGATTAGCAGTGATGTAAGTTCAATATTTCAAGACTAAATAACTATTCTAATTAAACTTACCTACCTAACTTTTTATTATAATATAATTGTTCTGGTGGGGATCATGGTAGATCAGTTCACATTCATAAAATAACAAAAAGCTAAAACACTTAAGGAAATTCAAAATAAAGATGAAAGTATACACTGAACGTTAAGAAGATAAACAGTAAAACTATTCTCTCATGGTTCCGGTGAAAAATGGTCACAACCAACACTGATCCCACTTACACACGAGGAGAAAAGTCCTGAGGAGCTTAACAGTTTCAAACATTGTGAGAGAAATATAAAGTGTACCTCAGAATTTACCAATCTGATATCGTGGAGTAAAAAATGTTAAGAAACTTAACACAAACCAACGACAACTTTATTAAACAATTTATAAATATAGTTAACAGCATCTAAGCTTAAGTATTTTCTCGCATACTGAGCTAACTTGTGATGATTTTGGAATAGCCATATATAGGCCTACTTCTCAAAGAAATACGCCATTTGAAAGAAAAAAAAGAGTAATTCTCTGTTTTGAAATCTCCAGAGACAAACTTGTTTTAAAACAAAAGTAGTAGATGGCAAGTGAAAAAACTCTTGAAACAGTTATTAATGCTGAGAAATAAATATATTAGTACAATAAATCCAAAGAGACTCACCATCTGTACATGTTGCTGCTGAATCGATACCTTGACGAACTGAACGTCGAATTTCTTGAATACGTCGTTGATAATCCATTAAAGTCAGATTATTTAGTTCGAAACTCCTTTCAATCCATCGAGTAGCAATGGACTGAGCAGAACAACCAGAAAATCCAGATGTCAAACGCTAAAAAAGTATGATTTCGCTTTTTCAGAGCCATAATGAAATGTCTGACAGTACTGAGTAATATTTAAGCTGTTCGAAACAAATATGAGAGGCTTTATGAGTTAGCCTTTGTAATCCTCAAGAATACCCTCATAAGTCGTTAAATAAACAAAACACAAATATGTCTGAATGAATATCACTCAGAATATCAACCCATATCAAGAAATATACCATAATCATGCCTTGCAGTGATACCATCATAAGTAATAATGAGCAAAAAGTAATCCCCTTATAGTATGCACATATAACAGTTATAGAGCACATGTGGTCTAAAACAATATGAATATATATTGTAATAATATTAAGTACTTCTTACTGGAGAATGCTAAAGAATATAACTGACACTGACGGCGATCTTAGTCATAAGATTTTAAGAGAAATTACTATAATAGAGTATGAAGGAGAATAGTAATCTGGGGGGCAAAATGGATACACTGGGATAATAGGTTGTGATGTGTGGGAGAGAGTGATAATGATTGGTGTTTTGTTTAGTCAGACATTTCGATAGTCTGATAGGTGTCAGATGAGTTATGTATTCCCCTATCCTTATTATTTATTATTATTGATTGATTTTTCATTGTTGTTGGATTGTGTCGGGTTTTGGTGTGGAAATATATTTACGTTGTAGTCAGGTTAATCACGTGGTCTTGATCTGAGTTATGTTGAAGTCCTGTAGAGTAGACACTGGGAGGAAATCTAGTGTAGATATTCATCTAAGGTAAATTAATGTCCCATTAGTGTAAACAAGGAAAAGGACCGTTATAACAGGTTGATAACATGAAAAGCGTGTTATTCAACACAAGAGAAAAATAAAAACGTGAAAATGCTACATATGGGCAAAGATGAATAAATATTTGCAGTAAAATACAAAATACTTATTTAGTACTGAAATTAGATAAAATCGGCACACGATCTTGATTAGTACTTACATCCACACACGCTTAAGTTTTGATATCATTTTCAAACAAAGCATTTGAAATCATAGAACGTGTTTACCGAGGATTATTCACACTTGAAGTATGTTATAGTTAACGTGCACAACAGAAAGTGAACAATCACATATATTAAACTGATTACATAACATACCTAGTGGATTGTTATCATTATCGGATAGAAAATCACTATGATTTACAAATTTGTAGTTGAATTCTCAAAATGATTAGGACTACATTCAAAGTTCGTTAAAATAATAGCTGATGTTAAAATACTGAGTATAAATTTAGTTTAAGTATAACTTAGATTTGCAGAGATACTAAATAGACATGGAGAAGTATATTGTACTATAAGCCTGACATATGAGAAAAAATCCGTATTTAAATTGAAGTTTTAGTAAGTTTCAGTTAATCCCGAAGTTTGACATAATTTTTGTTTGTTTAAAACTACAACGACCATTTTATGCATTTCGAGTATAAGGCTAACAAAACGAAAGCAACTGTTGCGAAGCACAAACAAAATATGGATACTAAAATGTAAGTACCTCTTACAATACAAATTGATGACAAGTATCAAATAATAAGTACTAAGATTATAGTAGCTGAAATTTAGCAGACAATAAATATGAATAGACACTTAAACTAAATGGGTATGGATTCATGCTATTAGTTTTTACACCATCAAACAGATGGAGTTGCAAAAATAATAGAGTTAAACAGATAACACGACGAAGTGCAAAACGGAATATGAAAATCCTAATTTAGAAGAAATAAAAGATATGAAACAATACCATGTTTGAAATTTACGAGGAAATGAAGGGTTCATATCCTTTTCTCCAGTAACTAAATTTGAGCCAAACTACCTGACCTTCAACCACAGATTATGGCTATAGTAAGGCTTATACTTTAGAAAGTGAGAAACATAGTAACACTAAAATAAATCTATGAAATGATATGTGTCAGTCTATGTTTTAATTTCTTGATATGGCATTACTTCCTTAGACAAGATATAAAGTAGAGCACTAACAACCGAAAAGTATGTATGCTCCAAAATATACATGTATATCTTGTAAATGATATCGCATTCAGTGTCTATACGTTTTCAGCAAAACATTATGAATCATCAGAAGGGCGTAACTTAACAATAGTACGGCCGTTTTAACCCACGAATTTTTAATTTTCTTTAATTGTTCAGACTTTCGAAAACTTTGTTACAGGGATGGAAATAGTCAGTGCAATATGCTGAAGCCGTATTTTAAAGTCCTTTGCAACTGACAAATACAAAAAGAAAGATATGAAGTAATTATAGTGTGAACTACATTGCTTTCACTATGTTAAAATGTCAGTCGCAAGTCACACCAGTTACAGCACAATATTTAAAAGTTTGAAGAATGGGTATATCAATTCTTGAAAATAAGATTATTCGACAGACTCTACTGAACAAATCCCGAAAATCAATATACTTGAAACGGTGACGTCGTCACTATAATTTCAAAACAAAACCTTATGTGCGGAGAGTATTGCTAAGATGAAAGTAAAATAGCGTTTCTAAACCCTCTAATGCCTGGTACGGCCGAAGGTGGGGAAAAGCCCGCTCTTCACCTCGAAATGCTTTCGCATAGCCTCGCATATACAGCCACTGCCAAGGAGGCCAGGCTCATTGACTTCTCGTGGAGTGGGCTTTGTTTACAAAATCGGGAAGACGAAAAACGAATGTCCGGCGATTAAACCGAGTTATGGATATAGAGGATCCACCTAGGGGAGTTGAAGAACCCTGATTTCAAACCAATGGTGCACATGGACTCCACGATCCTCAGGGGATAAGTGACGCATAGACCTATTGTTGGTCACGGACTAACATGGGATTGCATCTCCTAACGTTGCTCCACTGTCTAGTAGATTAGACGTTCAGGTTAAAGGTCCGGGGTGTGGCTACCTAAGAAAACCACCTGCTACGGTTTGGGCACCCGGGTAGTATCCCAGCCTACACGCAAACCAAATGATAATTACTACTGAAAAAAAATTACTCTAGCTGTAACTCTACCTTAGACAAATCATATTGAAAACATTCGTTTTTATTTCTTTTATACCACGTACTTTTGTCCTCATTTTTGTGTTCCTTCATTTTTCAACCTATACAGCAGCTCGAATACAGTAGAAACCCTTTTCTATCTAAACGATCTCAAGTCACTTACTGCTCGAAAGTTGAATGCCACCGCCGACTACGAATACCAAACCAGTCTTTTTGAAACCACATTTACCATTTAAACTGGCCTCATTCAACGTTCACATATTAGTGTAAATAGGATAACAGACACGGTTGTCTATGTCTTTGCAAAGTTTCGACGTCGATGTCTGTTGTCTATCTGAAACCCGTATTCAAGACTCTAGTGAAGTACTACAAATTCGCTCTCCAACCGGCACAGTCGTCGCAGACGTGGCATCCCGCGTCCTCCCTCAGCATCTCAAGCCTGAACTTCGACTTATCACATCGCGATCAGTTACCGCTGGCGTGATTGTGTACAAGACTGCCACTCCTTTCGGAGTACCTATCTAGACTCTGATCATGCCCTTGTTTGTGTTAACCTTACCTTATGTTTCAGTGGCCAACAAACTCATCGCTCCAAACCGGTCGATATCAGTAAATTGGTTGCAGATTCTGTTGCATATCAAACCAAGCTCGGTTCAAGGCTAGATGTTAGCTCACCGTAAAGTATAGATGAACATTGGCCGCATTTGCATGACGCCATGAAAATAGTGAGTAAAATCTCTGGCGGCTTCGCGAAATGAACCGCTTCTAAGTACTGAGTTTCAAGAGGTTTCTTACAACCCGTCGACGCATATCTGTCTATTTTGGGTGACCGCGAGTTTAGCCATAAACGACAACTGTTACGTTGTGAAAGTGTGCAAAGTTTGTGTTAGGACCTATAAGTTTAGTTGTCGGAGAGTGCTAACAAGTTAGAAACAGCAGATGCTTTCGGTAAGCTCTTTCAACTCATCCCAGTCACTGGCAGCAAAAAGTCTGGCGTGAATGAAACAATCTGTAAAGATGACAGGATGCAAATCAATAAAATCTACTGACGTCCTGGAGGATGGGTAAAGTTTTCCGGAAAGCGGCTTATGCCAATCTGGACCATCTTTGGCGCTTTCGTGATGTTAGTCTGGCTAAAAAAGGTAGGAGCTACAACGCGTCGGTGAGAGCAGTTTGGCTCTATGCTTGTGAAACCTGGTTTCTCAGAGTTGAAGATGTTAGACGACTCTCTGTGTTTGATCATCGTTGTTTCCGAACAATTGCTGACATCCAGTGGCAACGCTATGTTAATAATGCAGAGGTCTGGCATCGCGTGTTCGGGCCTAGCAACGATAATTTCATTGGTGTCATTATCTTGAAACACTGACTTCGGTGGCTTGAACATGTCTTACGAATGTCCTCCCAGCGAATTCCAAGCCATGCATTGTTTGCCGACGCTGGAACTGGTTGGAAAAATCGGAGGTGGTTAGTGCATGTATGACATAGTGTCGTGACATGGAAGAAAGATATATAGGACTGGCTTTTGTTGGTCTTTCACAGATCCGTGGTTGGGGTACTAGAAATGGTGCAACATAGTGTCTAGAGACGCTATCAGATATGGTTTCAGAATGGAGGCCAGTGGCGAACCTGCTGTAACTCTTACTTTCTTCATAAAATTGAAAGTAACTTCTCTAACTGAATGAATTCTTTCTCGTTGTATTTTTTTTAACCGAACTGTTTCTCCCATTATGATTACTACTTTACTCCGATACACTGATTTATGTTTATTGTCCTTACTTTTTATCATACACACTTTAAATTGTCTATTTCTTTACAACCTCATTGCTATTGTGTGGTGTATATGGATTTGGTGAACCCTTGTACCAATGTTTATATGTTCAAACAAAAAAATGATGACAAACACCCTCTCAAAATTGTCATTCTATGTAACTCTGTTGCATAGAAAATGAGAAGAATCGTACCCATCATTTGATGTAGACATACCTTTAGTCACCGGAATAAACAGTCAGCAGGTCGTTAGTAGTTATTACCATAATGAAAAAAATGACTAGTAACTTATTACCCAATAACAAATTATTTTATGGTAAATGTGTAACATCGAATATTGAGGATAGCGACGAGACATATTACGTCACAAGCGAAGAATTTCACTTACGTCAGTTTTTTATTTTTATGATAATGCTCACATAAAATGAAATACAAATAATCCAATCAGGAACAAATACTAAAGCATAAGTTATGCTTTTTCTCAATAACATTTAACCTAACAACAGATGCTACAGGAAATGCGTTCACCGAACAGTTAAAGTACGTTCAAAACCTCAGTATGATCACGTCTGCTGCACAATTGTATGCATATAATATTTCGTACAGATGTAAAGTACCCGCAAATCTTTATTGATAACTCCAACGAATTATACATTGAATTCGCTAAATACGATTCCAAACACATTTGGAATAGAACCCTTAGAAAACAGAAGAGATGAACAATATTTTTGTTATCCTTCAGAGGAATAAGCGATTTGTGAGAAAACATCGAACAATTATTTTCTGTCAGTTTTAAAAAACTGAGGGTTATAACCGCATGTAGCAAAGTTTAACATACAGTTGCTCTTGAGACTGAACAAAACTGCTAACTATAGATACTAAATTATTCGACAGATTAAAATGCAAATGATAATATATATTTCATGTGTTCAGACGTTCATCACTGAGGGATAAAGGGTAATGAGAAATCTCTTAGTTTCCTGCGAAATTTGCCTAACCCAAACGAACTTCGACAGTACAATTTACTACCAGATTCCTGAAAAGATTACATGATGGATAGCCAGTAGTCTTACACAGAACCAAATTTAAGAACCTCTATGAAGCTTGACTGTTTCGTCCAACAAGATATCTCCTCATTGTATTACGGTCAATAACAAGCGATGCCCACCTCAACATTTGATCAGATAAAATTAACTTTGCGAAAACCGAATACTCTCCGCACGAAATAACTAAACCACATAGTGAAAATGGATAATTTGTCGTGCTATCAAATCAAATTTTTGTATTTTGTACGAAGTAAATACCAGAGAATGCCGAATGTGTCTCCCATCGATAGTTAACCCGTATGAGCGAAGCTCATTATGTAACTTTCATCCAATCAATTCGGTTTTTCAATTTAAGATAACAGAGAATTATAATACTATTAAGCGACTGGCCGGAGTCCTCTACTAAGCAGATACTTATATTCAATAATACTTTCAGTCCATATAGTGCAATTACTGAGTACTACCAATTCTAAAATCCTATATACACATGATGCAAGAATTCGATTAATGAATAAAAGATAATACTTATGGTCCTATATACACAGACAAGTACATATACATTGACGCACCTTCATTTAGTTACGGTCTTTTAGGAAGATTTACAAAAGGGTCGCCAGTTACAGTACACCAATGAATGGATGAGCGTTGAAAACTCACAAACAGTTAGTATATGTCTCTATTAAGACATGAGGTTTACATTCTATATCTTTAGCAGAACCCCTGTTTCAATTACTTTAGGATAGTGGGGTACTCAGTTCTTGGAGCACAATAATTTAAACTACATGACCACAGGTTGGAACTTGATGCAAGTTACTCCAATGTGAGTACTTCGATAGTACCAATAAAATTCACGTGTTGTGGACTAAAATCGAGTACGTCATCTGAACTTAGTTAATGAATTGCATCACTGAATTAATTGGTCTACTACACAGGACGAGCTTACTGTCCTAAAAATGGGTTGAACGTAACGCCAATTAAATGAACAAAACATGGTTAATGAAGTTAAGCATGACTTGCTTCATGAAGTAACTGAAATAGTTCAAGATGAAGATACAAAAGTGTGAGATGATAAACGTTGGAAAGGCATACAGGTTAGGTCTTGAGAGCTGTTAGAGGTATGAAGGCATTATTACTTCCAAGTTGCCCACACCGTGGGAGAGTTATTCTGGAGGTACCTGAAAAGGAAATCCGATAGAGGTGGTCTTAGTGACCTGAGAGCGTGGCCGCAGTGCCACACGACCATTTTGTAAGTAATTTTTGTGTTAGCTCCGTACTTTTTGAGACCCTACCATCGGAGACGCACATCCGTGGGACAAGGCGAGGTGCGCATTTTTAGGGTCGAACTTTTCTAACCCCGCCCCTCCTTGTGGTAAAGCAGTATCGCTTCAGAAGCTGGTTGTCTGGAGGAAACACCGTACTGCTGTTACACCTCTGTAAAGTCAGCAGCACGACTTCGCCTTTGGACCTTTAGTTTGCTGCTTTAATCCTACCGCCTTTTAACCGACCTGCCTGGCATGGTAGGACCTTAAGGAACGATTGTTCCAACCAGCATACCCCGATTGGTTCATCACGATAGGTAAGCTCAACAAACACGTCAAGGTAGCAACAACTAACCACAAAATAACATCACACTTCATTGGAGGAACGAGATTTAAATCAGGTCTCTGAAAACCAAGATGTTGAGCTTGGGAATATTAAGGCTGATATATTATTCAAGGTATAATGCAACCTGGACACTACATGTTTCATTATCAGGATGAAAGATGTATCAATTAAACCATATTACAACCGGAACCCCTATTTATGGGGTGAGTTCCAAACGCAAAAATTAATAACTAGAGTTCATGTCCAGATATATATCCACAGCTGTACTCTTACATGTTTTTGTGTGTCTAATCGGAAGCTAACGGAATGGGTAGGAGTAGTTTGACAATAACAATGTAAAGATCGACTTTAGAATAGTCCGTTGAAGCACTCAAATGGAAACAAAAGGAATAAAAAGACATTCTAATATCACTAAATATTACTGTCAAGTTCAGTAGACGTACGTATAAACAGGGTGTCTCATTCAGATGCATTGATCCATAATCAGCTTCTTGCGTTTCATCTCTTCTAGTAACTAAGGGTAAAAATTAAGTGTTAGAACACGCTAGAGACAGATTCAAGTAACGATCATACCAGCCCATGAGCTCATTTGATTTAAAATACGCCAAAAGCTATCAGCTGACAGTTCGGATATTTGTAATAGGCTCTTACGGTCCAACGTTCCAATTAGTATGTACCAGACAATCTGAACTTTGTTTCATTGAGTTCCATAACAGTTTATAACAGATAATTTAAATAATTGTAAACAGAACTAAGAAGTCCTTAGTTGATCGCCATGTTTGTCTAACAAACAGTGCGTTGAATATTTTTTGTGACAAGTTAGTAGTAATCAATTGTTTTCCTTGAGCTCGCTCCTTTGTGATAGGAGATGTTTCTAGAACTTTCAAAAAACCTGTAGTCCGATACCTTCAAGCCCTAACTCACTATTTCTAGTGATTCTGGTGGTTATCTGGCTGCTCGTAGAGTAGCTGTAAATAATTCCCCAAAATCAATAGTTCATTAAGTGTTCGACATTGGATGCTGACCACGTTGTTTAAGTGGACTTGTTTAGCTGAAGGCTTTCGGTCATGCGTCTGCACTAGATCACGTTTCAACACGGCGTGGGACACAGCTCCTACGTTTCATTTAGCCAGCTTATAGAAAAGGTCCTCGATATATTGGTAACGAATCAAATATATCTTTCCTGCCTCTTCTCGTCTGACTTCTGATTTCTATCTGACTGGGAACGATCGAACATAGAGGGTGCTACTGGTAACTAGTTGTAAAATTAGAACATCCGTTGCATCCTCAGTGCTGAACCCGACGTGATCTGGTACACCAAGTCAATATACTGTGAGTCTGTTCCATTTTGGAATATTATTATTCATTGTTATTCTTTATTTGAATTTTATATGTTGTGATATACTTTTTTTCGCAGATTTTTTTTCCCGGATATATTTTAATTAGACATTTTTCGTTATCTATATTACTATGACGGAACACTCTCCTAAGGTTCTTAAGTTTAAGTCTATTCCCCCTATTTCGATTCAGTTAACGCCATTTTGGCCCGACAATATCGAGTCCTGGTTTTGCTATGCAGAAGCCAACTTTTGCATGCGCGGAATCACGGACTCGCGCACACGTTCCCTCGCGGTAGTTAAGGCGTTACCGAGCGAGTTTAACAGGTACGTAACACCTAGTATGTTTACTAGTGATGTTCCCGAAGCTTACGAAACGCTTAAACTATCGATTTTAAAACGAGGAGACCTAACTGATCGACAACGGTTAGACTAACTCTTCCATAACATCGACTTGCAACATGGTTCTGCGACGGACATGTTGTTTAGAATGAGAGAAGTCATCGGCCAACGAACTTTCGATGATGGCCTATTTAGACAACTTTTCTTGTCTAAACTCCCTCAACAGGTGCAGGCAGTGCTTGTTTCATTTCAAAACAATGCCATAGATGAACTAGCTGCATCTGCCGATCGAATCTTGGAAATCACTAGATCTTCTAAGGCCGAGGTCTTTTCCGTCAAAGAAAAACCTCAATCGACCTCGACTGACATGGCCGAAATATGTCACACGCTTGCACGATATCTTAGAGTTCGCAATGACCGTAGTCGGTCAAAAACCTCGCGTAGAAGCGCCTCACGTAAGCGATCTGGCTCTCGACCACGAGAGACATACAATCCCGACTGGTGCTGGTATCATAACCAGAACGGTAAGTTTTCCAAAAATTGCAGGAAACCTTGCAATTATCCGACTTCAAAATCGACTGACACGAATAAGATTTCGGGAAACTTCCTAGCCGGCACGCGTTAACGGCAA
Source organism: Schistosoma rodhaini (assembly GCA_944470415.2). Lineage (NCBI taxonomy): Eukaryota > Metazoa > Platyhelminthes > Trematoda > Strigeidida > Schistosomatidae > Schistosoma > Schistosoma rodhaini. The sequence continues at coordinate 27,724,581 of OX104044.1, forward strand.
CCTTAGCCGGCGAACACAGCCGCCTCTTATATGTCACGGATGTGACTACGAAAGTTCGCTACCTCGTCGACACTGGCGCAGAAGTTAGCGTTCTTCCAGTAAATCCCGACGACAGACTTCGCGAGTCTGTTTTGCGTTTACAGGCGGCAAACGGAAAGCCGATCGCTACTTACGGTAAAAGGTACGTCTACCTTAACGTGGGTTTACGCAAACCCATACACTGGGTTTTCGTGGTTGCAGATGTCTCTATGCCAATCATTGGTATAGACCTGTTACAACACCACAATCTACTCATCGACGCACGCTCACGAAAGTTAATAGACGGAAACACTAAGTTATCCGTTTGCGTAACTCCTTGATCTGGTTGCAGGTTATCCCCAGTCACGATTAAGCACACCATAGACCTCGCGTACCAATCAGTACTCGACAAATACCCCGGGATACACCAATCACAATCGAAATTGCCTTGTGTAACCAGCAATGTTACACATCACGACTACAGGACCACCTGTATTTTCGAAAGCTCAAATACTCGCTCCCGAGAAGCTTAAGTTAGCTAAAAACGAATTCGACCACATGATGGACCTAGGGATAATTCGACCATCGAATAGTCCATGGGCATCCCCATTGCACATGGTCCCTAAAAAGGACAGCAATGATTGGCGGCCAACTGGTGATTATCGGCGTCTAAATGCTAAAACCCTTCCCGATCGTTACCCGCTGCCTCATATTCACGATTTGACAGCTACCTTGAAAGGTACAACTGTCTTTTCGAAAATCGACTTGGTTAAAGCTTATAACCAAATACCGATGGCACCTGACGACATTCCTAAAACCGCCATCATCACTCCCTTCGGTCTTTACGAATTTCCACGAATGCCTTTTGGTTTAAGAAACGCGGCTCAAACCTTCCAAAGGTTTATAGACGACGTCTTCCGAGGTCTCAACTTCGTACATGCGTATGTTGATGACTGTCTAATAGAAAGTCCGGACAGAGAATCGCATCTCAAGCATCTGGACATTGTTTTCGATCGACTTCAAAGGCATGGCATTACTGTCAACATTCAGAAATGCCAAATCGGAGCAAACTCCTTAGACTTCCTAGGACACACCATTGATGCCCAAGGCATCCGACCCCTTAGGAGCAAAGTGGCGGCCATTCTGGATTACCCAGAACCGACCACGATCAAGCACTTACGAACTTTCAACGGACTTGTAAGTTTCTATAGACGGTTCATACCCAAATGCGCATCCCTTATGAAACCGTTAACCGATCAGCTTCGTGGAAATACGAAATCAATTAGTTTAGATGACATAGCCCGCAAAGCATTTTCCACAGTTAAGGAACACATCGCTAAAGCAACCTTGCTTGCTCATCAGGACACTCAAGCGCCCATTAGTATCGCCGTAGACGCATTCGACTCAGCAATCGGAGGAGTCTTACAACAATGGGTTAACAACTTGCGGCAACCTTTAGGATTTTTCTCGAGACGGTTGCTAGACGCTGAATCTAGGTACAGCACGTTCGGTAGGGAACTCCTAGCTATGTATTGTGCTGTACGGCATTTCCAACATTCCATCGAAGGAAGAGAATTCACGCTTTTTACCGATAACAAACCTCTTACCTTCTCCTTAAGTTCATCTTCAGACAAGTACTCACCGCGAGAGTCTCGACAACTCGACTACATTTCGCAGTTTACTTCAGACATACAACATATTTGTGGAGCTAACAATGTAGTCGCAGACGCCTTCTCTCGAATAAGTTCCTTGAACAGTTTCCAAGGAATCGACCTTCTTAAACTCGCTCAGCTTCAAAAAGAAGACATTGATCTTCAGCATGAGTTATCCTCGACAACTCTAAAACCAAGTATTAAGCAGATGGGAACAGGCAAGGAAACCTTACTCTGTGACACATCTACAGGTAGGGATCGTCCAATAGTACCAAAACATTATCGCCGCAACGTCTTCAATACGTTGCACAATCTTTCTCATCCAGGTGCTCCTGCAACTGTCAAACTTTTAGCCGAACGCTTTTGTTGGCCTGGCATGAATAAAGACGTGAGGGAGTGGGCACGCTCCCGTGTAAGCTGTCAGAAATCTAAGGTAATCAGACACAACAAATGTCCCTTAGGTTCTTTCAAAATCCCTGACGCTCGTTTCGACCACGTCCATCTAGATTTTGTAGGACCATTACCCGACTCGAATGGATATTCATATCTCCTAACATGCGTAGACCGTTTTACTCGATGGCCAGAAGCCGTACCGATTAAGGACATTACTGCTGAAACAGTGGCTCGCGCTTTCGTCGAACGATGGGTAGCAAATTTTGGTTGCCCCTCAACCATCACTACAGACCGCGGACGCCAGTTCGAATCTGGACTTTTCCGTTGTCTGACCACACTATTAGGAATCACGCGCTTCCGAACGACCGCCTACCACCCACAAGCAAACGGGTTGGTAGAACGTTTTCATTGTCAACTAAAAGCTTCATTATCAGCTTCAAACATTTCACAGTGGACAGACGCTCTTCCACTCGTCTTGCTAGGTATCCGCAATGCAGTGAAAGCTGACATTGGATACACGGCATCTCAACACGTTTACGGAACGACACTCCGACTTCCAGGAGAATTCTTGGATCATTCGGCTTCTTCATTGAACATGGATCTAAACTCATACACAAGTAGGCTTACAAACGCTATGCGTTCAGTTAAACCTGCTCACACTCTACCTCAATCAACTGATGTTTTCGTTCAACCCGAATTACGACATAGTACACACGTTTTCGTTCGTCGAGACTCACATCGACGACCCCTCGAATCAGCATACGAAGGACCCTTCAAAGTTCTTCAACGCGAACCTAAGTACTATGTAGTGGATAAGAACGGTACGAACGATAGCATCAGTATCGATCGACTCAAAGCAGCGTACTTAGAAGGAAACCCTAGCTACGTCGATTTTCCTTCGGTACAAGCAAACGACACAGCCACTACACTCGTAGTACCATACACGACAACCGGCACACAACTTGATACTTCGTCAACGTCGATAGATAAACCTAAAACAACGCGTTCTGGAAGACGAGTAAGATTTCCAGAACATCTTAACGAATATTGCACGTAGGACATAAGCTTTATCTTGAATTACCCTTCCATAGTTCATTATAAAAAAAATTTTTTTTTAATATGATAATTTTTTATTTATATAAAAACACCAAAAAAACAAAACATTTTTATCTTTTTTTGAGCGTATATATATATTTTTTATATATGTAAAAAAAACACTATTTTCCTGATCGCTTTTACGCTGTTTGTAAGTGTATTAGTTTATTTCTTTTTCCGCTCATCTTGTGTCCTTACGCAAGTACGAGTGTATTTTCGACATGCACTCACACGTTTTATTTTTCCTCTTTTCCAGGACGGCTGGGAAAGAACGACGAAGTTTCGCAAGGAACCGAAATTTTCATTGTACTATATTTCTTTATTGCTATGTTGTACATTTTGGTCCCATAGTTTAAGGAAAGACGACCATGCATCCGCACTAGATCACGTTTCAACACGGCGTGGGACACAGCTCCTACGTTTCATTTAGCCATCTTATAGAAAAGGTCCTCGATATATTGGTAACGAATCAAATATATCTTTCCTGCCTCTTCTCGTCTGACTTCTGATTTCTATCTGACTGGGAACGATCGAACATAGAGGGTGCTACTGGTAACTAGTTGTAAAATTAGAACATCCGTTGCATCATCAGTAGCAAACATCAATGGACCAACGATCTCTACGTGTGAGATGAACGTAACCCTCATCAACTTATGAAGAGCTTCCCATAAAGTCCCCCAAATTGTCGTTTAATTGAAATGGAACAAGTAATGCTGTGTTTACGAGGATACACGATCTCCACTTTTGTGCGAATGACTCTACTCACATCGTGACGTTATTAGACCTGTCTCATATCAACGTTTTTTGTGAAACAATCTATCGTACCAAATTCCTTGATTCTTTCTGAACCGCTCTCTGATATTTTGGAGATGACAAGTAACGACTTCGAGTCAACCAAGATCTCTATCGCCCCCCAAGAAACGAGTAAATATTTGTTAAACAGGGCCTCATTCCGTGCTGCACAGATACTCAGAAGTTATTTCCAGTTAAAACATGCAAACCAGAACACAATTGAGAATGTCATCTGCTAAATATTTCATTGCATTTCAAGGGGTATGAAAAGCTCTCAGTAGTTTGGGAACCAAATAGTCCGTTTCTGAGCTCCAGTTATCGTCCCTAGGATTATGTATTGTATTGAACTCTACCTAACATAAACGATCAGTTGGAAAATTGTGTGACGGTGAATTACTCGCTAGACCATCGTTGGAGCTAATCATGATAATTGGAAGGGATTAAACAAAGCAAAGGGGCTCTGTCAAACATTCTCATTATTTTTCGACATGCTATATGTGGACTACTCTCATTATTTTGTAGATAATCCACTCAGTAGTCTTATGTCCGTTAACTACTAACCATGATAAGATTTATCGCTTCTAATCATTGTCTTCCTTATGATTTATCTATGAAACTAAGCAAGCGAAAAAGACTTTTATCTGTGACGACCAGTAATATTGAATTGCGAGACCTCTAATGTTTGAAACAATTAATCAGAATACTCTCAAAGTATTCAAGCTGTGAGCTGATGAGAGATGAGCCAGACCAAATTTGTTTTTATTATTCAAAGGAATCTAAACTGATCTGATCTCATTTATTAGTGATAACTTTCCCCTGAAAGCCGCTCCATTTTTTTTCTAGAAAAGCATATTTTCGAAGAAATCGCCAGTTGATGAAACTCATTTAAAATAGAAAGCTTGAAAGACGGAATATGAAGGTACTTTAAAGCGTTAGATATATCAATGAGCAATGGTACAAACAAACTTCAGATATTGACTGGATAATAAAAAGTTTCCAACTCGCTTTCAAGTCACTTAAATAGAAGCAGAATTTATTTTCATTTATTTTTCTGAATTCAAATAACTTTTGAAGGATGGCGCAAATCACTTTGAAATGCTTACCCATTAACGCGTGTCTTGAGTTAAATTACAGATCCACGTGTTGGAAGTTTGTTCCAAAGAGTTAAAAGTGCTGTTGCGTTTTAGTTTCAACTCATGATCTCAGCTTAAAAAGAAGTTTGGAAATGTATGTTTTTTTGGACAGTGATTCAAAAAAATGGTTCATATGTAAAGTAAATCAAATATTCATTTGAGTCTTGAAGTCCAAGAAACATAACGAAGATGAATGGCACTATGAGTAAATTCAGAGAAATTTTTCGAATCACATCATTGGGAATTTTGGAAATAACATAACCTCAATAGCCACATCGACAGATTTGGGGTTGCTGGATCATAAGAAGATTCTGTTCGAAGGGATCTACACAAAAATGGCGAAGGATTTTGTATGGTAAAAGGTTTTGATAAGGGGTTCCTGTAGGTGAGTGTCAAACGTATTGTCAAAAGCAGAATTATTTACTTTCGTCAATCCACCAGTATCTCTTTCTCAATTGATGTACCTGAAGAATTCCGAGTGTCGTGTAGCACGTGAGTTTTGTGCCACAAATTTACGGTAAGATGATTCGACTCAGTTTACTGAAAATGAAAATAACTCCGGATATCTGAAGATAGAATTCGCTATGGTTCTTGAGTCTTGTTGATGTTCAGGATCGTGAGTAAATGTTCTTATTTTACGCGATTCTGGTATCTTGTATCGGCGTTAAAAAACCCCTGTATCCTGAAAAATACGGATTTTGTTTTTACGTACGTAATTTGTTCACGGTATTTAGTGTACATGTTTTTGTTTCCGTTGAACGTATCAGTTCCTTGGTTGAATGCACAGTTTGTGGCTAAAATACTTTGATAAACTAAACTAAGCCATCTAAAATTATGAACTTTAAGTCGTGACTAGTTTCAGGGAGTAGAAGCATTCTTATAATTACGTTTGTACTGCCGGTCGTCCAGTTGACTGCTACTAACTCAAAACTCAGACCCAGGACTAAACCCAAAAAGAAATCAGGGGAGAGATTAGGATTTAAGTGGAGTTTGTTCTTTGAGCTGGATGGTTTAGTTGTGGAGCTTTCATTGTTCTTCCGAACATTATCATCAGCGCCAAACTTAAGGTAGACGTAGAATATTTGAACTTTACATCATATGAATCACATGTTGCCCTGTTGACCTCAATCGTAATTAGTTATTGCTAACCTCTAATCTATCATTATCTACCTCTATATTTCGATTGTATCTCCTTTTGACATGACTCAAAATCTTTTACATGTCCATGATTTTTCTGATTATTCGGTGAATTGTTTCAAGTCGATGTGTTTGTCGATTGCTAATTGACCTGGCCGCTTCTAAAAATTCTAAAAATTCTCTGGTGTTTTTAGTATTCCCTCTATCCAAGATTTCAACATTTCCCCAGTCAAATATGTGTCCACAGTTTTTCACATGCATTGATATAAACAAAGATGTTTCAAGGAGTTTGGTCTGTAATTAATCTTTATGCAGGCGAAAATGAAAGGGTCCTTGGATTTACCGAATGCAACGTTTTTCACAACTTGACGATATTCAGCTCCTTTTTTTAAAAATTTCGTTCTTTGGTCTGCTTGGGATTTATTGAATTGATTTTGCTAGTTTGCGTGTTGCACCTATTCCAAACGGCTTCAATAATCTCGTAATTTTTGATGTCTTTTATATATGGTAGGATGATTTGTTTGTTCGTTTTCATACATGACTTCGTTTCTACTATCGAGTGGATGCTGTTGAAGGATAGTCATCAGATGCTTTTCTTTATTTTTTCGCTCTGTAAATGTGTTCCAGTGTGTTCTTGTCATCTTGAATATAGCTCTACACAGTTAATTTTGTGAGTCCTTGGGTTATTGGTACTGTAATTGAAATTTTGATTTTTGTGGGTTGGCTTCTGATAAACTCGTGTCTCCAGTTTTCCTGTGTCCATTCTGGTGATTAATACGTCAAAGAATGATAATTTGTTGTATGAATACTTTTTCTAGCAAATTTTATATGATCGAATATATTGCTAATCAGATTGTAGGTGTTTTCCAGCATATTGCCTTTGACGATAACACATTTCTCGTCCATATAACGAATCCACATTTACAGCTTGATCACCGGCAAGATAATAACTTCCAGTCTCTGCATCACTGCTTATGCAATAAGTCGAGATTTTGGTTTTCCCCTGGTTTGTTCGTAGATTTTGTTGTCCAGCTGAAAGTATGTCGTGATGCATAAATCTTGGGGTTCTAATATACTCTGAAGCTTCAAGTACTTCGGTAGATCCATGCCGTTGGTGAGGAGCGGAGATAGTTTCTTTTGATATAGGAATTCCGAAGCGCATGAGCGATCTGAATATATCTTATTGTGGAAATATCGTAATACAACACTGAACAACAAATCATAAAAACGAAAATCTTTATAAACCTTCAATATTTAGGTCTCCGGAGGCTTAGAAGCAGACTGGCATAATGTGAACAATATCAGTTTCATTTTGCGTCTTTTAGTTTTTCATAATTTTCTCTTGACCAAACGATATTTTAACTGAAAATGTTGAATTACTTCCAATTTCGTGGCTGCACATGGGTAAAATACAGTCTTTCGCTTCGCATGCGAAACAGAGCTAACTAGCTGTTGGTATGACTTTCTAGGAAAACAACAGAGCCCCCAGAAACCCTCTAGTAGCTGAAGGGTTGTCATACAATCAGAACGTGACGGAGCTTTCTGGAACATCATCGTGGCATACTACAATCGGACAGTAGCATAACTTGCCTCTCTACGGAATGGTTACATTTTAGTGATGTTAGCACAAACGCTAGTGTCTATAAAAACCTATAATTTACAGTACATTTCGACTCTTACCCAACAAACACTTCACCAGCTTTCTTCTGATTTGCGACTGTGTCGTTCTATACTTTTGAGTGCCATAGTTGTATACCACATTCTGCGTTAATCAAATAGCGAACATTTCAATAACATCCATGCGTGTACTCGCAGTTTTTTGTTATATGTTTGTTTTGGTATTGCAACTTACTTTTGAGCTAGCATCATAAGTGCTTAGTGAAATCTCCGTAATTTATGCATTCCATATACATTGTGTCACATCACTTCTGATGGCTCTTGTAAAATGAGTCTACTTTCATAGGTTCTCGATGTATGTAATCAGTCATCTTATCGCGAGGACCTGATATTTATTTCATGAGGCGATGTTTACTCGCTGGCTAGTCTCTGTGAACTTATAGAATCGTTCAAATGACAATTGTATACATTCTTATATTCTTCAGAACATTGTGAGTGACATTTGGTATATAACACAGGAAATCACCAAACATTCATCTTCACATGAAATCTATGCCGCAAAGGGAATACTGAAAAGTTTGTATATTTTGATCCTGTCTGATTCACGATATTATCTTGAACACATCAGTTTAGTTAGTGAGACGATGCATTTGTGTATTTTATTACAAATATTTAAAATATGATGACGAGTTTGAGCTGTCATCACGGGTTCATGCATTGTTTTATATGCAAAGTTTATTGGACTGTTATTTATCTCAATGTTCGTTAACCATCATAAGCTCTTGTGGTGGTTGCCGTAGATTCACTGTAATCACATAGACCCTCCAACATTCATCATGAATAATCTGAAATATGATGCCACACAAAATAAGGGAGTAAATATATAGTTTACCAATATTTTTAGTATTATTAGGAGGTCCTCTGCTAACTCTTGACCACCCAAAATGATTATTGTTAAACGACTTCACGAGCCGGACATTTGAACAGGTTTGTTTATTAAGATGTGCCACACCGAAGGTCTTCATATTGTAGGCCATCAACGTTAATGATCTATGTCGAATGATTGAGGGCCTACTAGAGTTAGACGAGAATGGTGACGAACCAATTAACGCTGAAGTTACACCTCGCGATAAGCACCTTACGTGGATCCCTCCATCGACGCATCAATGAACCATGGGTGCTATGAAGACTGTACAACACAAAGGACGTTATGACAGGAATATATTACTTAAAGTAGATACAAGCGAAAGTAAAACCACTGCCGCATGGGCCAGTCCATGGCGTATGATTAACTGATGCGCGTTGATGGTCCTTGACCTTGACGGGGATCGATGATCTGTTCGATAATTAGTGACGCAACTGCCGGATTATTTGGCTAGGATTCAGTGACATTTCACTGGCCCTACAATTTATCAGTAGGTAACTGGTTTCCTAATGACTTGAAATAATCAAAACGGATCGACTTCAATCGCATATAGGAAGAAATATGTCTCCTGCAGACGTAGCTTGTACACACCACTCATTTCAACCAAAGATTCTCTGCATTTTTAGCCTTTCTTTCAGTTTTGTGCTGTAATTCACCTCATCATAACTACTGGATTTCTGTACAGGTCAACCGCGTGCGTAGTATACCTAAAAGAGAAAACGAATAATTAATCAAATATGAAAGATCTGAGAAGGGATGGTCAAAATATTGCTCAAGCCTACTGCTTATTTGATACTATCTTCTTCTAGAAAAAACTGTTGTAAAATAGAACGGCGAGACGGTGCTTTAGAGAATACTGTGACTGTATGTTTGAAGAAACACCAGAAAATACGATAAATCAAAAGTTTAATGTATGTGTTGTAAGGTTTTCTGAGCAACCTAAAACTCTAGGTATGTCTCACTGAATAAACGATTGCACACGCATGACATTTCTAGCAATGTGTGGAGAATTCTCGTCGTTATTGTCCGATTTTATAATTATTTTACTAGATAGACTGTGTTGTGCAACATGGAATTATAATTATGTCTATTAGTTTCAACCTGACAATACTAGTCGTGTTTTTCGTTTTATTTATAACGAAAGATACGTCTTCATGCGACTACTTAAGCAATTTAATGTCTGAAACAAATGGTTTTGTAAGTTTTCGACGTTTATTCCTATCTCATTAGCATTAATGAATACACCACAGCTGAGGGCGCACGGTCAAGCATCCACACTAGATCACCATTGGAAACTCCGTCCATGGACCCCTCTTAACGAATAGTAGGTCAAACAAGACAATTTCCAACATGCCGAACAGCTTGCAAATAAATTTTTGGACTCCTTTATTCCTACCTTCTAGTTTTAATGGGTTTAGGATTTTCGGATTAGAAACGTGTCACAGACAATCGCTCTTTTACCCTTATATGCTCATAAGAATTTTGATCTTTTGCGTCAATTTCTACAACGAGACGACTCGTATCTCGCATGATCGAGATGCGAGTTATTTATTTGAAACGTTTATTGGCCACAACAATGTTAAACCTTGAACAATCACCAATTCTACTAAGATAGCTAGATTTTCGGCTCTATATTACTCGTATTCGACATTAACGAGAATTTAAGGCTATATCTTAACTCCAGAGCGATAGAATAAAGTAATTAGCTAGCTGAAACTTCTTAGTGAATTTATAATTTGTTAGTATATTTTGAAAGCGAACGCGCCTCCTTAAGTTGAAGGTCATGGTGTGTCCAAAGAAAACCCAGTTACATCCCGTTCGTCGTCCATTTAGCGAGTGAAATATCTGCCCCTAGTGTCGATTCTGCGACTGTCCTAACTTTAAGCTTGTGTTGTTGCTGACTGTTGTCGATTAGTTTCGTTGTCCCTTGCATTCAGCAGCTGTAGCTACGACCCATGATCCGTCTACTGAGACTATAATTTGTGGACGACATTAAAACAGTGGCAAAGTAACCTTGAAAATGTCAACCTAATTACTAGTGTTAAAAATGGGTTTAGGAAATTAGAGTTAGAAATTAGGATTAAGGATTTTAGCGAGAACCATAATTTATGGACGAACCAACCAGAGGTAAGATATCGGGTTTGAGGTTCTGGCGCAATATTCATTCGACCATTTGGCATTTTAGCTGATGCCAGTTCGTGATATAAACTCTATAACTAGCTCCTAATCACCAACTGTAAATCACAATTCTAATTCCTCAAACTGCTTTGTAAGTACTTGTTTGTAGGTATACATTCTAAGAATAGCTTTAGTGTCGCTCAAAGGTCCACCACAGATTTCAGTTTCACCACTCTTTTTCGTCACGCATTGACATCGTCTATCCTGCCGAAATGGTATTCAGAGGTATTGATAAATGAGCTTCACTTCAAAACTCAAGAACATCCATCTCTTGTCTGTTCTGTTTACTCATTTTACTCTGAATCCTTTTCTAGTACACAAAGAGCCTTCTGGCAAGACGTTTACTTGCACAGCATTTGATGGCCTGCCTTGACAATCATTATAGACACTATGTTGCTCTATTCATAAAAATTATATCATCAAAATATGGATGTATGGTTTTTAATCCGCTTTATCATAAAATATGTACTAATCGAAGAGGGGAACATTGGGTCTACTTTTATTTTAAATCATGCCTCCGTTTTACATACACTTCTGTTGGCTTTTGAAATTACATTTGCTCGTCAGAAAATCGATAACGAATTTAGTTAGATTATGTTGTCGAGTAGGTCGAAGAAAGTGTATGAACTTTGCTGTATCAAAGTGGTCCGTCTCATCATGTACCTAACCCTAGATAAGGTGCTTGTTTTTTATAGCGTTACTTTCCCCAAGCTGATTTTCAAAGTTAGTACGAATTGTTATAATATGATTTCACCTATGACTTTTATTTGTAAGTAGCGTCAAAACTGCCATCGATGTACGTATATGAGAGCTACTTCGATAATGATACGTAGATAGAGCACCTTAGTAGCCTCAGATTTTGCCAACCAAAATCCAGTAAAAGCCTATGCCTATTTTGTTATACCTGTCTAACTCCTGATATTCTTAATAAAATGTTTTTAAAATCAGATGTCCATCTTAATTGTACTGTTATGAGAGCATTAATCATAACACTTAATACTTCTTAAGTATATTTTACACCATTGTTAAGTTGTGTACTTTTGACTGCGCTTTCCTCTGTTTCATAGTAAAAAGGACTTTCATATACAGCATTAATATACATATATATATATATATCGTGGTCATCATCTCCAGTTGATAAACAATATGATACAAAACAGTCACGGAAGTAATTGTTACAGTTGGCTTGTAATATTCCTAACAGTTATCACTTCTCAGTTTTCTAATAAAGAATGTTTCTTTGTTTTCAGCTTAACTGGCAAGAGACCTGAGCCTGCGAAATTGGATTCTAAGGCATTTTTCGAAAGTGTACTTTTGCCAACAATTGAAAGTAATCTGAAATGTTCAGGGTTATTTCTTACGGTACGCACCTTCAAGAGGCAATTGTCCACGTATTCCGTAAATACAGCTTGTCTGTGGATG